>LR812525.1:30323264-30398264 GCA_903798195.1 Danio kyathit | reverse complement strand
CTGATTTTTTTTTAAGTAGTTGAAGTGTTTTAAATACTCGCGCTCGCCACACTCGCCATAGTAAGCTACAGAGACATAGCGCATATGAGATAAATGACGTCAGTACTTAATAACCGGTTTTGATTATTACTGAACCGATACCGAATTGTCCGCGTCTGCATCGCGGTGCACCGAAGAAACAATTAATTTTGACACCCCTACTAAGAACGAACATAGAAAAGTTATCTGACTAACATCTAGCAGCTGATTGTGTCTGGAAAAATATTTAAAGGCATATTCAAAAATTTTCATAAACAGCACGGATGTGAATAGGTCTGAATGTTCTGATTGGCTAGAGCAGACGTCTCACGTCAGCGCGTTCTAAACATGAACACGCTCTCTCCAGCAATTTTCCCTCTCCGTTCACACAGCGCAACATTCTGGCAAATTAGCCGTAATGTTACAACTTCTCTTTCCGGAAAACTGCCGAAACGAATTTACCACTATTTTCAAAAAGGGCATGTTCACACATGATGCCTTTCTGGTAAATTGCTGGTAATTTTCGGGAAAAGTTAATAGCTATTTTAGCCACATATTTTAAATAATGTGTCAAAAATAACGTCTGTGAATCTAGAATTTAAATATTTAAAAAATGCTAATTAATGTATAATGAGCAAAATTTAAAAAGTCTTATGCAAACAAAAAATGAGCAGTATGGAAAATGAGCAGGTATTTTATTGCAGTTCTAAATTATTTAACAAAAGGTGGTTGATGTACTAAACTGACGGAAAACTGTGCAAAAAAAAAACACTTAAATTTTTTCGTCATGTTGTCCAAGATGTAAGAAACAGATGTTTTCTTTTAGCCTCATAATTTGATGCTGCTGCTATGTTGCAGTGCCTTTGCTGTGGTTGCAACTAGGTTACAGAAAAAAATATTATGCTCACAACATCCAATCAGATAAGAGGAACCAAAAAGTAGTATGGTGTTTACGACATCACAGAGAAGGTAACGTTTATATGCTTAACAGCACAAACTGTTTCTCAATTCTAAGACTGTATTGGCAAGCAATTGACAAATTGTCACAGGCAAATTAAACTTTAGTGACAAGGCAGCAGTGGCCTGATTGGGCCAGTAACGATCCCGTCTACTGTCCCGGGCGTCTCTCACGCTGGCCCCGAGACGGGCAGTATTAATGTTAAGCCCTGATGTCATTTGCAAATATTTGAGAAATTTAATCACATTTAAATTATTCCTGCAGCCAAAATAATACATATTTTAAAAAAAAATATGTAAACACAAAGTATTAACAAACTCCCAGCATTTTCCTCAGTCTGACGAGCAGTGTCATGCACGCATTTAGTAACATCCACTTATCTACATTCTGCTGCAGACACTCGTCCAGCACTGAATGAAAATAAACTGCGTTGTTTTACCTCATTTTAAGCAAATAATTTGATCAGCAGCAGTTAATATGCAAACTTTAAAACTTGAAAAGGATGAGCAGACCAGGGAAAGACAGAGTGATTTTTTTTTCTTCTGTACAAGGCTTAACACTGGAATGTCATTACAAGTCCTGACATGCATACACACTATGAAATATACACTCACTTCTATGAAAAATAAATGAAGTTGCTCAATGCAAACAAACGCATGCACCAATACACATACACTTGCAAAAACTACTCTATTTACATATTGAGATATAAAGGAATATAATAACGGAATTTGAGTTCAATGGGAAGAGAAGCAGAACGATCTGGTAAAGCTGACTCATAAAAGCAGACCAGCCCAAAATATCTCAAATGCACACATAATTTCAGGCCAAGACTGAGAAGTCTTGTTAAAACTGCCTTCACATGAGGCCAACTATAGTTCACACACACTAAAAACGTGAGCTTTTCTCATTAGTATGAATTTAAACTCAACAACATGTTGCAGGAGACATTAACGATCACATGCACACAATATGACACAGCCAGCACATGGCACAAATCCTGATACCAATATGAACTGCATTGACTAACAAAAAACACACTGTTCTTATATGAAAACATGAAGTCACATTCGCTGGCAGTTTTGCCATAAACAGCAGAAAACTTCAAGTCTTTGATAAGAGTTACTAAAATAGATATATGAGGATGTTAATCCTGCTTATGTAAACAGAATAAACAAAAACTCCTATCAAAGCTTAAACTCAGAGACATTTTAAAAAATGCCAACAAAAAGAAGCTCAAACAGACATCTAAACTGAGGAGAGAAGAAAAATCAAAGGCAAACGAGGAAGTCAATCGAAGTCAGCATTTTAAAAAATGTCATCGATTAGCTTGTCTTGTCTGGTAATGTGTTGCAACATCCATTATAAGGCATCTAAAAGCACATCAGAAAGTGAAAGGCTGTCCAGTGTCTTTAAATTAGCACTTTAAGAAAACATAGAGAGAGCACACAGTCCATTAAATCTTGCTTTTCTACTTGACCTGATAGTATGATATGATACATGGGAAATCTGTATTACCCGAGGTCCTTTATAATGTGTTTGTATTAAGGCTGCACAATATATCGCTTTAGCATCAATATCGCAATGTGATCATTCGCAATAGACACATTGCAGGATTTGCAATGTTGAATCTGGATTACAGTTTATTACAGTGTTTTAAAGGCCTGTGGTTGTGTGAGGATTTTAAAAGCGTTCAGCCATAAGACATTTTACAGTTTAAGTTGAATAAAAATTTATTTTATTGAATTATTATTACAACGAAGACTATGCAGTATTATTTGACATTTGATTATTTAATTACTGTTTACCTGAGAACTGTTAGACTTCTCGGAAGACCATAAAACACTCTTTATTTTACTTGTATTTTTATTCTTTATTGCATTTATCGATGCACTACCCTACAGAATCATCCCAATCAATCTAAGATTATCAATTATTTCTAAATAATATTCCAAATATTGCACCAGATATTTAAGTCATCTGGTGAAATTGCATTGATATCGCAATATATATCGTAGGGTTGTGCAATTAATCGAAATTCAGTTTCAATTTTGATTTTGGTTTCCAACGATTATGAAAAAAAACATCAATTGAGATTAAACGATTATTGCTTTTTACATGGAAATTAGTACAATCTTTTACTGTAACATGACTTTTGCAGCATGGGAAGTGCTTCATTTATTGATGTGTATTTTATTAATTCATGCTTTTAATACATTTCTAATTTATGATAAATATATAACTGCAAAACTTTTTGGACATATGGCCCACTGATAATCGCTTTAAATAATCGTGATTACAATTATGACCAAAATAATCATGATTATGATTTTTCCCAGAAACGACTAGCCCTAAAATAAAATAGCAGAAAAACAAAATATTGCAATGTTAGATTTTTCCAATGTTGTGCAGCCCTAGTTTGTATTAGAAAGAAAGAAAGAAAGAAAGAAAGAAAGAAAGAAAGAAAGAAAGAAAGAAAATGTTGAATAAAGCTTTATTTTGTTTACATCGAGTCCAGAATTTGCAACTCTCTTTTTTTTTGTACAAATTTTTTAGTACAAATAGAATTTAGAAAGTTCAAGATTATTAATTAATTTCCAATATAAAAATCCTTTTACCATACATTTCAACATGATTCTAATCAATTGATCCAAGTTCTAATTCTTTGTTTTTTCCTTGTCTTTCAAATTGCAAGTTTTGCCGTAGCAATCAAATAATTTCATGAACACACCTTACCTCTATCCACCACTTTGAATCTGATCCCACCAATAAAATCTTTATGGGAAAACTCCCCTTTAAAACCTTGAAACCAAACATTAAGCAGCATCAATTTACTTTAAAGCCTCAAGCATCCCAAAAACAAATGTTCTAGTTTCTCCAACTCCCAAAAATGTACAAGCCCCAGCTACTTCTGAATTCAGGTGAGATCTCCGTGTTTTTAAATTATCAGTTCAGCAAAACAATCTTAACCAGTCTTGTTCTGTTCATGCCATATAAAAGTACACACTGTCTAATGTTTTTACTTGCACTGTCTTATGGTCCTGATCAAAAAGAAACCACAACATGCAATATAATAACTAAACACGCTAATTTTAACCAGCCCAGAAAGTCAAGCTTTGCTTACAATGTCAGCTCATTCTGCAAAATAAAGTCCCATCGGAGGGTGTGAGAATATGAAGCTGTTATCAATGTGCACCACACACCCTGCTAGCACCAAAATTAGCATCGCAAAGTTTCACTATCTGAGCAACATGTAAAAACACAAATGAGTCACCATGTTACAGGAGATTAATTTAAACGAGTGATTGGTACTTATTTGTATCCAGTCAATATAGTTGACAAATACAAGTCAACTACATGGAAAAAGAGTGCAGCCTTAAATTCATTGAGGTAAAGTTGGTTTTCCATTTGCACATTCATTTATTTTTGAAAAGTGACAACTTGTGAATATTCGGTCTTAAATCGCATGTTAATATGACTTCAAAACAACATTTGCTCTATTTAATTGATTGTCAACCATGCTGTACTTTGGCAGTCATTGGCTGCTAATATGATTTCACTATTTAGAGTTTACAAAGAACTTTTTCTGAAAATCTATTGTTAAGGAAAAACGTATAAACGAATAAATGTGAATGTACGAATAAAAAAAAAACAACTTTACCTCAATCTTAAATTTTGGGCAAATTTTGGGCAAGGCAAGTTTATTTATATAGCACACTTTATACACAGTGGCAATTCAAAGTGCTTTACATAAACAGGAATAAAAGAGACAAGCGTAAGAAAATAAAAAGAAATAATAAAATGATTAAAAACAGATTTAAATGTTTTAAAACAGGTTATAAAAGAATTAAAAAGAAAAGAAAGACATAATAGCGCGATCTGTTGGATGTAGCACAGTGCTCATTTGGTAAAGGCACAGCTAAACGTGTTTTCAGTCTTGATTTGAACGTGCCTAATGTTGGAGCACATCTGATCATTTCTGGAAGCTGATTCCAGCAGCAAGGGGCGTAGTAGCTGAAGGCGGATTCACACTGCTTTAACTGGACTCTTGGAATTTCTAATTTACTTGAACCTAATAATCTGAGTGATCTGGTAGGTTTGTACTGTATTCAGTGAGCATATCTGTAATGTATTGAGGTCCTAGGCCATTTAGTGATTTATAGACAAGTAATAATATTTTAAAATCTATTCTAAATGTAACTGGGAACCAGTGTAAAGACCTGAGGACAGGTGTGATGTGCTCTGATTTTCTGGTTCTGGTCAGAATCTGGTCCATTACAGTAATCCACCCCGCTGCTGATAAAAGCATGAACAAGTTTCTCTGAGTCCTCACTGGAAACAAAGCATCTAATTCTTGCAATGTTTTTGAGATGATAGTATGCTGATTTAGTAACTGCTTTGACATGACTACTGAAACTCATATCTGACTCCAGAATCACACCAAGATTCTTGACCTTATTTTTTGTTGTTTGACCCTTAGAGCCAAAGTATGCATTCACCTTGAGAACCTCATCTCTGTTCCCAAACGCAATGACTTTGGTCATTATAGTGCTGACTATTTCCTTTATAGTGCTGAAGAATGGCGCATTATGCTTTCTACATTATGTGACCATTCTTAAGATGTTGTGCATCAAATAATATTTAAACTTCCAGGGTTTGACACATAATAATGCGTTGACATATAATCTGAGGTCATACTGCTAAAAATAGCTCTAAATAAATAAATGCAAAGTAAAAGATCAACTAAAGTTGAATCAACTAACCTAAATACTACTGGCTAATTGATTTCTTTCAACTCTCATAAACATATCCTTTACTAAAATGTCAAAGGTTTCTGCCAGATACCTGATAACCTTTAACTGAAATCTGTGGTTTGCAAATGTAGTTCAGGTTAAAAGGATTAAATCCACTAAAGGTATCTATGCTGATTTGTTGACAACGGACCTTGGTCATAGTGAACAACTGTTTAATGTGCTTTTTATGTTTATTTATGTGCTTTATGCATTTTATAAACCTAAAACAAGGTATCACTTTATTTTGATGGTCCCTTTAACGCATTTTGATGAATTTAAGTAACATTGCATCTACAAGCCAACTAAATCTCATTAGATTATAAGTAGACTGTTAGGTTAGGGTTAGTGTAAATTGACATGTATACTTGCAAAGTTTTTTATAGTCAGTTAAATGAGTTGAAGGAGCAGTATCAGCAGATATTAAGCTGACAGTCTACTCATACTCAAATGAGAAGTAATTGGCATCTAGTTGCAATGCACCTTTTAGTCAACAAAATGTGCAATATGGACCATCAAAATAAAGTGTTACCCAAATAAATGCACATGAAAGCAAAATATAATTTAGCTGGTCAGGTAATGCATGAATAAAAGTAATCATAAAGTAACATTGTTCTTATATTACCAGAAAAATGCATTATCCTGACTACAGTTTTTACTGTCAAATAATAGTTTGGGCACATTGTTAAAAATAATATAGCATATGAATAGTGAATATCAATTACACTCAATCTTCAATTACTATGTTATTGACAGGGGTCACTGGCTATGCTTGCATTTCTTCCAATGCATTGAGGTGTTTCAATATCTGTCGCCTTGTTTTGTCAAATATCTCCAATTTTTCATTATTGATTTATCTCATATCATGATACATCAGTGTGTGTGTAATGTGTGTATTACTGTATGCTTCCTGTATGCACTGTGGTTGAAAATGTTCACGTTTTTATTTCTTACATTGCTCATTTAAGTTTAAATTATTATATTTTGTTTCTATTCTTTTATTTTTCATATTCTTTTGTACTTTTTTATTTGTCCTCCTATTTCAAGCTTTCGCAATATTTACAGTCATGCCAATAAAGCAGTTTTGTTAATCATGTAAATAAACTGAATTGAATTTTAACTCAACCTCTCCAAAGCAGACATGTTTACGAGATCTCCATACCAAATTTTGGTACATATTCAGTTTTCCAATGATCCTTTTGGCAATTACCATAGCAAATAACATGGCTTGTCCTTCATACTTATTAAACATCTCTAAGTTACTAAAAATCCCAAGAACAACTATATAAATGGACATGGACCGAGATTTTTTTCTTAGCGAACAACTTTTAACTCTCATAACTATTATTAAAGTCCAATCAAAACGAATGAGTCATGAAGCTCTGACGCAGAAAAATACATTTTGGAAAAAAGACGCCAATGTTATGAGGAGAACATAAAAGCCTGCGTTACTTCCTTAAATACAATGGACAGCAACAGCACAACTCTGCGTTCAAATATCTTTTGGTTTGTTTGGTTGTTCCTTATTCATTATTCTCCAATATCCGCCTGCTCCCCGGGAGCCTTGCAGGGAGTCGCGTGAGAGGAATACTAACTAAAACTTTCTCTAAACCGCTACTGAGCACCTACTTCACCAGCCTGACAACCTGAATGGAAGATTTCCTGGCAATCTCTGGAGTGAGAAGTTGAGGGAACAAGGAGAACAGCGTCTCCGGGCACCTTTGAGCCAAAATGTCACAGCACAGCCCGAGCCTGGTAGCCTCCTGTACATTAAACGAAGACTTACCGGAGTGTTGGGCCGATGCAGTTGGTGTCTGTGCTCTCAATCTCCCGCAAGATTCGCTCATGCTCCGCCGCGATCTCCGCGCTCGCCATCTTCCATATCCTCGCGAAGCGCACACAACACACACACAGCGCCCAGAGTGAGAGAGGGGGAAAATACTGGAGCTTTTACTTCCGGTATAACTGCTGAACGACTGAATACAGAGAAATAAGTTTCAGATTGAACAAAAGTACACTGGATTTATTAGTAACACTTTTTTGAGGATATATTGAGGACACATTTTTTCATTTAAAAAAAAAAGTTTTACATTTTGATTGTTTTAAGTAAAAAAAAAAATAATAATAATAAAAATGATGCGAGTTAATGAAGAAACATATGTTTATATTAGTAAACTAATATATTTTAATGTATGAGAATATTTATGCTATTTATTACAACCCTAAAACAAACCCACAAATACCAAAACACAAACGGTGCATTGCAAAACAGCGACATCTAAAGGTTCGTATACCGTGATAAATACCTTTCATTCTGGGCATTAAATAAATAAATAATAAATTATTGCATTATCACTGCCATTCTACTAAAATCTTAAAGCAAAACAATGCAATAATCAATGCCATAAAAACCGTCCATAATGAAGAAGAAGACAAAAAACTAAATACTAAAATAACTTCAACTCATCAATATTTCATTTCCATGCATTCATTTATTTGGTACATAGCCATGTAGCTAGTGGGGTAATGCAAATCATCCATTATTTATTAGCACTGCAGGGTAAACATATATGTTTTTTTACGTATTAAAAACTACATGACTAAACTTGTAGTGAGAAACGTAATACACTCACTTTGGGTAATGTATTCTAAACACTTTTAAATTACTTTTATATTTATTTTGGCCTAACTTGATTTTTAGTTGAATATTACTATTTAATTATTATTTAATTTTTCATTCATTCATTTTCTTTTCAGCTTAGTCCCTTTATTAGAGGATGCCCTTCCAGTTGCAACCCATCACTGGGAAACATCCATACACTCTCATTCACACTTATACACTACAGACAATTTAGCTTACCCAATTCACCTGTACCGCATGTCTTTGGAATTGTGGGGGAAACCCGAGCATCTGGAAGAAAACCCACACCAACACGGGGAGAACATGCAAACTCCACACAGAAATGCCATCCGACTCAGCCGAGGCTCGAACCAGCGACCTTCGTGCTACCCACTGGGCCACCGCGCCACCCTATTTAATTATTTTGTACAAAGTAGAATTTTTATTAAGGTAAATTAAGAAAATTAGAATTATATATGGGCAACCCAGTGGCGCAGTAGGTAGTGCTGTTGCCTCACAGCAAGAACGTCGCTGGGTCGCAGGTTCGAACCTCGGCTGGGCTGGGTCAGTTGGCGTTTCTGTGTGGAGTTTGCATGTTCTCCCTGGGTTCGCGTGGGTTTCCTCCGGGTGCTCCGGTTTCCCCCACAGTCCAAAGACATGCAGTACAGGTGAATTGGGTAGGCTAAATTGTCCATAGTGTATGAGTGTGAATGTGTGTGTGGAAGTTCCCAGAGATGGGTTGCAGCTGGAAGTACATCCGCTGCGTAAAATCGTGCTGGATAAGTTGGCGGTTCATTCCGCTGTGGCGACCCCGCAAGGGACAAAGCCGACAAGAAAATGAATGAATGAATGAGAATTATATATTAGAATCGATTATGAATCATTTACGTTCATTGTGTTTGAATTTGTAATCTGGTAATCCAAGCTGTTATCTGACTATTCATTTATTCATTTTCTTTTCAGTTTAGTCCCTTTATTAATCTGGGGTCGCCACAGCGGAATGAACCACCAACTTATCCAACACTTGTTTTACGCAGCGGATGCCCTTTCAGCTGCAACCCATCACTGGGAAACACCCATACACTCATTCAGACACATACACTACGGACAAATTTTTAGCTTACCCAATTCACCTGTACCGCATGTCTTTGGACTTGTGGGGGAAACTGAAGCGTCTGCAAACCCACACGAACACAGGGAGAACATGCAAACTTCACACAGAAATGCCAACTGACCCAGCCGAGGCTCGAACCAGCAACCTTCTTGCTGTGAGGTGACAGCACTACCTACTACATAAATTACTTTTAAACATTAGTAATTTTAGTGACTGTCATTAATATGTAATATAATTTAATCACAAGTATTTTTAATCTGGTCACTTAATCCAGAATACTTCGCACTGTTTATTATGAAGTTAAATACAGACTTCATTTATATTAAAAGGGCAGGGCAACATTGTTTTTTTAACGTTTGATTAAAAAACATTTGAGTTATTTGTTTGTTTTAACAATTTGTTTGCTTTTTCCCCTTTGATTTGGTGATTATTTAATTTTGGCACTTTATAGCCTACCTTTTGAAATCCTTGTTGCCCCTCTATTCCACATAGCACGGTATGTTGCCAGATTGGGCGGTTTTGAATTTGATTGTACGGGTAAAAAAAATGGAATCTCCACAACAATACATGCAGTGTGTGGGTGAGAGGGGACAGTGTTAACTAGTTAAGTAACTAGGTTAATTTCGATTTTAAAAAATTACAATTAAATAAAACATAAATGTAATATTTTGGGCTTTTTGCGTTTGGGCGGGTTTTGGACCGCTTTTGAGCTGGGAAAATTCAGCTATATCTGGCAACACCGACAGCATACTGTCAGGCAGACAGCAGAAATACAAACAGAGCCAGTCCTCCAAACACTAGGACACAGATCACCCGGAAGACTGCGCGCAAGACTCCAGCAATCGGTAGGAAACTCGATAGTTGAGATATCAATAATTGAATAAAACTAAAAATCGACGCTGAAAGCATTACAACTCAGGACTGAAACTTTAAAAAGTAAATAACCCGTAGCGTTTGGCTGCTGTAACGTCATTTTATGGTCCTCAAAGTTGTAAACACAAGTTTCCTGTTGATTTTAGTTTTTGAATTTGAACGTGTAATGCAATAATTATTAAGGTTGCCATGCCACCATACAAAGATCGACGAGCGTATTCAGCTTTTAGAGTGTTTGGTTTATTGTCGGTCAGGTGTAAGTAGAGCAGTTTAGTAGTTTTCTGAAGAAAAAAACTCTCTGTGTCACTTTACATTATAAACCAGTGTGAAACTCGGTCTGAATTTAGACCACCATAACGTTTTCTTGTTGGTGGTTCACGAAACTCCACAGTAACGTGTTGCTTGTATTAATCTATTGCAATGTTTGCCACATCTTTACCAGCAGATAAAGGGATAGTTCACCCAAAACTGACAATTCTGTAATTTTCTCACCCTTCACATGTCGCTAACCTGTTGTTTCTTTCTTCTGTTGAACACAAAAGAAGATATTTTGAAAAATGCTTAAACCTCTAACCATTGACTTCCATAGTATTTATTTTTTCCTGCTATGGAAATCAATGGTTACATGTTACAAACATTTTTCAAAATAACTTATTTTGCATTCAATGGGGAAAAAAACTCATAAAGGTTTGAAACCTCTTGAGGCTGAGTAAATAGGAGTAAATTAAAATTTTTGGATGAAATATCCCTTTAAGAGGTTGATCCCAAATTGTTTGAGGATAACCAGATTCGTAACGCCCTGGCTTATAATATTGGTTTAGTAGCCAATGAATGACTCAATTTACTTGAATGGGTAGTTCACCCAAAAATGAAAATTTACTCACCATATACTCGGTGGTTACTGGTTTCAAACTTGCATTTCCTTCTACTGATTAAAAACAAAAATAATATATTTTGAAGAATGTTGAAAACCGTTAACCATTGACATTCAAAGACAAAAAAAAAACACATTATGGAAATCGATGGCTACCAGTTTTCAACATTTTTCATAATGTCTTAAAAAATAAGAAAGAAACTCAAACAGGTGGAGTGTGAGTAAAGGATAACAATGTACATTTTGGGTTAACGGTCTCTTTAACCTTAGAAATGTTCATACATTTAAATGCAACTGCTTTTTTTCTTACAGTTTAATCATGGCACATATGTTTAATATCTCTGACGATTCAGAGACCGAAACAATGGAAGATGGTGAAGACTCAAGCCTGAATAAACACAAGAGTGGGTCGGCACAGAAAAAGCAGCACCTCACTGTGCCTGATAGGCTGAAAGGTGAGTGAGTCTCAAGGGTTTGTGGGATAGTTACAAGTACACGCGTCATTTCTGTTGTATCCTGGTGACACACAGCACTGCTAACCACAATTACAAGACATTAGGCTATTGCAAAGTGTGATGCATTGCTCAAAAGGGACTCAAATCAGAGTAATATCTCCTATGGATAATCTCTGTATTGGCATTGGTTTAATCTTTTAAATCCCAATGAATCATTTGAAATTAAATACTTGCAATGTATTCTATGGTGAGGTTTGATCTAAACATTTAACATCTTATCATTGTAGGAGAGCAACTGGGCAGACAGAGGAACCTCTCGATGAATGAGGAGGACTTGCTGGAGACTGGAGTTGCAGAAGATCCTCATATGCTTGGGGATCCTTTCAGGCCGAGATCCCGCTCAGCTCCTCCTGCTTTGTGGGCAGCTAAGAAATACGGCCAACAGCTAAGGAGAATGAGTGATGAGTTTGATAAAGGGGTGAGAAACTATTATTTGGTGCCATATTAGTAGAGCAATGTTTGAACTATCAAAGGAATATGCTCAAGTTCCATTTAGGGATGCTCATTTCGGTTAATTTTGCCAACCAACAACCGCCGCTCGTTAACAGAATATTAACGGTTAACTGGTCAGATTAATATTAAATTATTATTAAATTAAAAAAAAAAAATTGACGTGTCTATTTTGTGTCTGACACAAATACTGATTTATTTTAACATGTGAACAACAGCATACAGAACAACAGCACATCTTCAAGCACCTGCAACGTTTCCAACAGCATAGAAAAACAGAATAAACTAAATAAAAAAGAATAGAATAAATAGTGCTGCCCTAGAGATTGTTCACTTAAATGACAAGTTTAGATTACAAAACAAACACACTGACTGAATATTTTTTAAGAACCGGCATATGCTGTTTATCCAATCATGTTTTTTTTTTTTTTTCGTCAAATAAAAATAGGCTACCTCAAATCAATCACTCCACGGAAAATAAGCATTTAATTAACGGAAACCCCACCTTTGTTTCCATTTGATTGAAGACTGAAAATGATGCGACTGACATAACACGCCTTTTACGCTCAGTTTACTTTTTTTTCAACTGTGAGCACACAGTGCACAACGGCAAAAACGCGAGGCGCACAACAGAGCGCCGCAAAACACTCGCGGCCATTAGTAAACCATTCAAAAGATGCCCCTCTCAACGCAAAAAAGCATGTTTGCTGTGATCGGCCCCTTATGCAGCCAAAATGTAAAAGTGTATATATATAAGAATATTTTTTAATCATTTAACTGATACCAATAATCGGTTAAAAATGCACCTTTTCGGTTAACAGTTAATCAGTTATTATGAGCATCCCTAGTTCCATTGAAGCAATAGTTCACTTAAAGTTGCATATTAAGTCCTCATTTTGCTTACCCTGGTGTTGTTCCATTGCCATATTATACCCTTCTTTACATTCCAGACCAAAAAATAAAAATTTTTTTAAAAAATGTCCTGTTTGCACGTCCATATAATGGCAGTAAACGGTGACCAGCATTAAGCTTAAAAAATAAATACATAAAGGATGAATGGGCCATTGCACTAGTTTATGCACGAATGCCTCAAAGACAAATATATATTTTATCTTAAAGTACATGGATCGTATTTTGTAATGTTTTTTTATTAGTCTTGATTTCTTGCAGTTTGTGTGCTTCTCCTGGGAAAATCAGAGTAAACTGCTATGTTAAAAGTCTTACTTACTCTCGGAGTCATTTATATCGAAGTTGATATTTAGCTGGACTATATTGGTGTTTCCAGGACATACATGCATGCACTACGGACAATTTAGTTTACCCAATTCATTCTACATCACGTCTTTGGACTGTGGAGGAAACCAGAGCACCCAGAGGAAACCCACGCTAAACACGGGAAGAACATGCAAACTCTACACAGAAATTCCAACTGATCCAGTCGGGGCTCAAACCAGCAACCTTCTTGCTGTGAGGTGACAGCTCTACCCACTGTGCCACCCATGTTAAAAGTCCCATAAAATACAATTTAGTTTATTTTAGCCAAACTGCATCTTGCACGTGTGCCCCAGAATGCGTGAATTATACAGCACATTGCATGGGACCTTTCTCTGATACTTCGTTATTTTTAAACACTGCTGATTGCCTTTCAGTGCCATTTATATATAGACAATGACATTTTGAATTCTACCCTTTTGAATGATAAACATGCTAGGCAAGTTAATTTGTATTGTTAAAAATTGAGAATTAAGATGTTTTTTATTTTTTTTATCTTTTAGCAGATGAAGAGAGTAAAAAGTGCAGGAACTGCACGTCAGATGAGTCAATCGCCCAGCTGGTTGGCCTTTCTTTGGAGTCACAAAGAGTCTGATGCCGAGTCGCGCCCCGCAGAGTGACTGACAGTGAATGAATGAATGATGGATGAAGAAAGAAAAAAAAGAGAACTACTGTACATAACAATTGATGGCAGAAAGTAAGGGTGCGCTGCTTTGAAGAGAAGGAATAATTCCACTGACTGGTTCTAAAGTCAGGAGCTGCACTGGGACCCTTGACTATTGAATAAGGCATGATCTGTTTCTCACCGGCAAGTGCAATGGACACGAAGACAACAAAATGGATTTTCTCAAGCTCTGGGAATAGTATGCAGTAAACTTTATAAATGTGAACGTAAACTTGCGCAAAGCACAGACTTTCTTTCAATCTGCCGTATCGGTTTTAAGATGAAATAAGTTTCAACAAATGAACATTAAACACATTAGATATCATATAACCATATTTTTAAACAGTCAGCTGTACAAAATCTGGTTTTACTGTGAAGGACCTTTGGCCACTTCAAAATGCCCAGAGTTATCATCATCTCAGAGTCATAAAAAATGTCTTGGAATTGTCCACACAAACAACAACACCAATAAGCAAAAGAGCCCAGAAACATAGATAGGTCTAAATACCCAAGATAGCAAGAACAGGGGACACTATCGTTGCTGGTATTACTTGAAAATGACATTTTAAATGCCTTTTTTTATGAATTGAGACAATTATTTTACTGTGATGTTATTTTTCTATTGTTTGTAACCAATATGTTCTAATAAAAACCTAATAAACTACTTTCAGCACTGTTTGTTATTCTCACAAAAGTGTAAAGTCCACACACTGTTCTTCATGTTGATAGTACATAGCAGTGTCTATTAAAATGACTTTGCTCACTTGTGTATAAGTCATACTCCAGTAAATTGTTCTGGCACACAAGCAAATGTAAACAGAGGCTGAACCTGAACATGCAGCTTTAAAATAAAATCCTCACGGCATTTCAGAGTAGTCCAGCTAAGTAGATTCTGTATTGCAACTTGTTAATGGATAAATTGCTTCCAAATCTGATTTAAGCAAGAGTTACAGTACCAAGCCAATCATAAAATGTTGGTTATGCTGTGGGTTATGAATCAGAAATAGGAGGAGTTCCTCTGTATTTGTAAATCAATTCTCTCAAGACACTTGTGTTGGATCCCAGCAGAATTTCTCCCCACAGTCAAGAGAAGAGAGCCTTTCCATGTCCTTCTCGCTAATCTCAAAGTCAAACAGACACCCATTCTCCTCCACGCGTTCTGGCTGAGATGATTTTGGCAGAACAGCAATGCTCTGCTGTACAGCCCACCTCAGCAACACTTGGGCTGGTGTCCTACTGTACTCTTTAGCAATTTCCAGAACAACAGGATTTGACAAAAGAAGACCAGTTCCAAGGGATGAATATGCCTGAAAACACACCCCTCTAGCCTTGCACAGACCCCTCAGGTCATTTTGGAGCAGCTTTGGGTGAAACTCAACTTGAAGAACTGCCGGGGGGACTTTACAGCTCTCCAACAGCTCCTGCATGTGTTTTACTGTGTAATTAGACACTCCAATGGCTCGAAATTTGCCCTCGGAGTAGAACTCCTCCAAAACTCTCCAGCTTTGAGCACGGTTTTCAGGATTTCGTTTATCCCCGACGGGCAGCCCCTGGGTGCCTGGCCAGTGAATAAGATATAGGTCAATGTAGCCCAGTCCCAACTGCTCCAGGGTCGTCAGGCAACCATCCCTGGCTTTGGAGCCTTGATCTTTAGGACCCAGTTTACTAGTAATGAAAACATCTTCTCGTGAGAGGCCATGCTTTGGCAGCAGGCAACGGAGGGCATGACCAAGATGTGCCTCATTACGATAAACTGCAGCAGTGTCAAAGGCACGATAACCAGCTTTCAAAGCAGCGTCCACAGTACTGTAAATGTCTTCTTGACCCTGCAAACGGAAAGTGCCCAATCCCAACAGAGGCATCCGGATATCATTGTTGAGGAGTACAGATGGCTGAGGGTCTGTCATTATGAGAGAAGCAGGAAAGCTTTGGAGACTGTGGAAACTCTAGTGCAGGGGTGCCCAAACTTTTTTCCTATAAAGGGCAAAAAAGCAAACTTGATTGAGGGCTGTGGGCCGAATATATACCAAACTGTATATATATATATATATATATATATATATATATATATATATATATATATATATATATTAAATTTGCCTTGGGTAATTTCCAAATTTATTCTGTAATATTTAACAATAGCTAGAAAAATGTTACTTTAAATCATATTAACTAATGCAGTATCATTTTTAAGATTTTATAATGAACTTATTACAGTAAAAACATAAACTATCCCATTTATACCACAATGGAGTTTCAATGCAGAATACACTAGTGGAGCTGCTCCTGCCTTTAACTTGATTTGCTTGCAGATGTCTTATGCGCTGTCCTCTGTCAAGTGACAGTATTTACATTTTAGAAGTCTGATTCATTTACAACATTTAATTGAATCCTGATTGAATCCTTCAATTTTAGTTGTTTTTTGTAGCTCAGCAATAAAACAAAGAAACAAAAGGTTACGATAAATTAAAAAATGGCGATCTCTGTCAAAGGCAGTAGCCCCAACCACCTCCCCATCATGATGGAATAGTGGGTCAAATCAAAGATTACCATGGGCCAACTTTGGGCATCTCTGCTCTAGTGCATGAAGATGAACAATGAAACAAAGCCGTTAGATTAAATAAAGATTATATAATTTAAATGAAGGTAAAATATGCATATTTTGTAAGATTGTGGAAAGAGAAATTCAGCAAGGTGAAGTAACAAAACATATCCACTCGAATAAAGAATGGATTGACAGATAAACAGGGTGTCTGCTGGGTCTTAAAAAGTCTTAAAATTCCAAAAACTAAATTTTAGACTTTAAAAAGTCTTTAAATATTGTGTTGTAGGTCTTAAATCATTTTAAACAGGTCTTAATTTAGCTTTTTCCTAGTAATGCTACTCATTTGGGCTGACATCCATCCAATCACCAATGATACATCTCAGTAAAACCTTATTTTGATATTTATGTTTTTTATTGCAAACAAATACAATTCACAACAATTGTTACAGCAAATTCCCCATTACTTTCCTTTATTAGGGTGTGTTTAAAACTATACAAGTCTAAAATGTAATTCTTAATGGTCTTAAAAAGTCTTAAATTTGACTTGATAAAACCTGCAGAAACCCTGAATAAAACAAGCATATTTTTAATTAGTGTATGAAAACTAAAATAAAGTTCCCAGAGATGGGTTGCGGCTGGAAGGGCATCCGCTGCGTAAAATCGTGCTGGATAAGTTGGCGGTTCATTCCGCTGTGGCGACCCCGCAAGGGACAAAGCCGACAAGAAAATGAATGAATGAATGAAACTAAAATAAAGTAATAAATAAAAAAAATTTTGTTAGACTATGCAAACTAATGCAGATCACCTGCTATCATTTGCAAGTACATGAAAACTGAAGTGCATAAAAAAGAAAACGCAACATATCCACTGCAATAAATAGTCTAACGTTACAATTAAATGGAGGAAAAAAAAGAGATAGAATAAGAACATTTTATATTCAGAGACATAAACTCACCCTGCAGGCTTTCTGGAAGTGAAATGACAAACAGTCAGCATGCGACTTCAAAACGGTCAAGGTCCAGTGATCTGTTCCAAGTAAATAACAATGTTAATTTATCTATGTTCTACCTGAAATATGTAAGAGATAAACTTTGCGATACAGTCTTATCAATGTATGCGGCAGGTTTACAACACGCTCAACCTAACTAGATCATGTGACAATAAAAAGGCGGAACACATTTCTCTGAGGTCAGAGGAACTCGCATCACCAGCGGTTTCGCGCTTTAATGGATAAGACGCTTGACCAATCAGAGTTTGTTGTCTTGATGTGAGGGCGGGGCGGGACGTCTGACTGAAATATTCGCGCTCTACAGCTCTACAGCCAGCGTGAAATACTTTAGTCATTACGGTAATTTACACTTAGTTTTGGGTAAGGTTATTTATTAACCATGCCATTTCCCTTTAGTGACGTTAATTAAACGAAACGTTTCTAAATTGGTTTTATAATTTACAGAGACTTGCGGCATACGTTATTTGTCCCAGCTAGCTATAGTTGTTTAGCATTCTTGATTTCTGTAAACTATTATTTTATTCGTGTAAACTGTTTGTTACATAATGTATATTGTTTTTTTATTTCATTTTTTTCCAGTGGAGCATTTGTTACAAACTATGTCAATCCAGGCTTTTACCTTCCCTATACCCGAGACCAGGTTTTTCCTGGCTGAACAACGTGTTTTCAAATTCAAGATAAGACGAGGAGACATGAGCAGGCAAGACCATGCAAGTTTATTTGACTTGTTTAAAATACAAAGTATGCTGTGTTATTCTGAATATAACTTTATATACAAAAAAATAAATGTCAGCTTTGGATATTGTCTTGCAGCATTGAGGAGGAGGACATGCTGGATGGAGCGCTAGTCAGTGAGGAGCTGGAGGTTATCAGGACCTGGATTATCATTTTGGGTTTGATTTAGTAAACGTTGGGAAGATTTCACTGGTGTGCTTTTGTTTTGCAGAATGCTGTGCGTGCGGTTCTGGCAAACTTAGATGATCTTCATCCTTTCACAACTCAAAATTTCAACATTTTTCCTTGTATGCTTTTCTTAATATAACTGAAAGGGACAGTTCACCCAATATGACAATTCTGTCATCATTTACTCACTCTCGTATTGTTCCAAACCTAAATTACTTTAGTTCCTCTGTGTAACCCAAAAGAAGATTTTTTATAATATATGTCAGTTACCCTTGGATAGACAAAGACAGAACTTTTTTTATATGCATAATTTATTTCTAACAGACAATAGAGTGCCATAGATGTTTAGATAACAGGATGGTAAGTAAATGGTGACAAAATAAGTGAAAGTATGTGTAAAATCCATTGTCATTTATTGAAACGGTTATGTAAAAAAGAAACATACTTATTAAGATATTCACTAAGTACTTTTTAAAATATACAACGACGACACAGTGGCTCAGTGGTTAGCACTGTCGCCTCACAGCAAGAAGGTCACTGGTTCGAGTCCCGGCTGGGTGTGGAGTTTGCATGTTCTCCCAGTGTTCGCGTGGGTTTCCTCTGGGTGCTCCGGTTTCCCCCACAGTCTAAAGACATGCGGTACAGGTGAATTGAATATACTAAATTGGCCATAGTGAATGAGTGTCTATGGATGTTTCCCAGTACTGGGTTGCAGCTGGAAGCGCATCCACTGTGTAAAGCATATGCTGGATAAGTTGATGGTTCATTCCGCTGTGGGGACCCCTGATGAATAAAGGGACTAAGCTGAAGGAAAATAAATTAATTAACAAAATATACAAAATAAGGTCGTCATTCATTTTCTTTTCGGCTTAGTCCCTTTATTAATCAGGGGTTGCCACAGTGGAATGAACCGCCAACTTATCCAGCATATGTTTTACGAAGCAAATGCTCTTCCAGCTGCAAACCATCACTGGGAAACACCCATACACTCCCATTCATACACATACACTACAGACAATTTAGCTTACCCAATTCACCTGTAGCGCATATTTTTAAACCCATGGGAACACGGGGAGAACATGCAAATTCCAAGGTCATGGTTTAAATTCTTATTTTCATTTTAAATGACTGAAAATGTTTTGCTGACAAATGGGTACAACCTAGTGGTCTGATGCATAATGGCAAAGTTAGTTTTAAAATAACAAGTAGATGAGGACTAGGGCTGAACAATATATCGTTTGAGCAGCGATATCGCAATGTGTGTATCTGCAATAGTCACATCGCAAAATTAGATTATTTATTTCAGATTAAAATATAAAGGTATTATTAAAATAAATAAATATATATATATATATATATATATATATATATATATATATATATATATATATATAATTATTTTGAAATAATTTATACAATGATGATCATGTTATTTTATGTTTGATTGTTTAATTTCTGTACCTGAATACTGTTAGACTCAGAAAACCATTAAGCTTCTTTCACTTTTATTTTTGCTCTGTCGTATATTTAGATTTGCTTGTCATTTATATTTTATGCAGACGCACTGCATATAAAATAACTTGATCACCCCAGTCAATCTAATTTAATGAAATCTTTCCAAATAGAGATATTCAATACATCTGAAGAATTTATATTCATATTGCAGCAAAACAAAGTATCACAATGTCAGATTTTTCCAATATCGTGCAGCCCTAAATACTCAGCACTGTGCTCCTTAAATACCAGATTAATATGTCATCAAATCATTCTTGTTCTAAATATGCTTGTCAATATGTGTTTATTTAGGTATATTATATGGTGTTACACTAAAACATGTTTTACCCATGTTTGTCTTCTGTAAAAATAAAAAAGCATTATAGTCATTTTATTGCTCAGAAATGGCTAACATTAAACAGGACACATTCTGATGTACATAATTATGTCGTATCACACTTTTATTGTTTTGATATCTTTGTCCCACAGACAAAAGGAAATGGGAACAAGTGTCCAAAATGAGGTTCATGAAAGAGGGTCTAGAACTTATCCCATACCCCTTCCTGATAACACTGTATGTGGAGTACCGTGAACCAGCCTTTCAACACACAGGTGGGAGCCCTTTCTACTACTACACTTCTATACTACACTATACGATCTCTTCACTACAATACATACTTGAAAAGGTTTGTTCATCCAATAAATGAAAAATCTGTTATTAATTATCCTCTTGTCGTTCCAGTTCCAGGAGACCTTCATTCATCTTCTGAACACAAATTGAGTAATTTCAGATGGAATCTAAGAGCTCCCTCATCCTCCGTAGACAACAACTGTCCAGAAAAGATCCCAAAACATTGTCAAAACATTCCATGTGACTTCAGTGGTTCAACTTTAATCCTACGAAGCTTCAAGTTTTGTTTCTGTGAAAAATTACTTTGTTTGTCTGTCTTTAGCATGAGATTAGGGTGTGTATTACATTCAATACGATGATTGTGTTTTGCACTGCAGACTATAATCCACTTGTTAAGTCATGATGTATGAAATACTGTTTCCAGGTTCAAGCCGCTACTCATTTGAATTGAGAAAATATTCATTTATGACCACTTTTTAGTCATATCACACATTAAAGTTAATTTTAGATAAAATCGTGGTGTACACAACAGTCTCTGGACTTGCTCCATCACAGACACCAATATTTTAACAATTTATAAAAAAATTTATTTACTTTCTGGCCATCATTAGACTTGGATATATATATATTGTGATCGTGATTTTCGAAGGTATTACATCGCTTTGTAAATATTTAATATTACCATCTGGTGAGCTTCCCCATATAGTTTGATAAATCGCTTGGACCCGGAAGCCGCTTAGCATGACGTCATGCTTAACAAGATGGCAATACATCGTACATCGTACTGTCTGTAATAAACACACACCTTGACAGGGATGCTCCCTGTCAAATTTTACAGTTTTTGGTACACAACAGTGTTTATGGAGCTTCATATGATTACAGTTAAACAACTGAAGTCACAGGGAATGTTTTGACAATGATTTTGTTTCTTTTCTGGATCATTGCTTTTTATGGAGGATGAGGGAGCTCTATGATTTCATATAAATAATGAAGATGAATGAAGGTCTCAGGGGACTGGAAAGACATCAGAATGAGTCATAAATAATGCAATTTGTTTGTGGGTGAACTAATCCTTTAAATAAACTTTATTCTTGTTTAACAGTGACAAACACCAGTGCCTGGAACACAGCGGTGAGTGTCTTCATTTTTATTTTGTGAATTATTTGGTCCTGTTAAAATTATTTCTTAATTGAACTTGTCAAGGTGTCAAACATTTTTTAACATCATGTCTTTGCATCTGTCACAAGCGGAGTAAATTACGCCGACCTGATTTCACCAAGTAGGACATGTTTCTGGATTAACGTATATGTTGATCCTGGAACAACATTCCAATCAGCCAATCAGAATTACGAGATATGTTTGCAGTTTATGTTAAGTGTTAAATTATGCTTATGGTTAGGTTTATGCACTTCTACCTGATTGTTATCCAACTATTATTCCCCTTTGATTTTGGGAATAATTTACAGTTATGGTTGGGTTTAGGGGTAGGGAATAGGTATGGATTACATTTTCGAACAAAAATGAGGTTCCAGGACCAACATAGATGTTAATCCAGGATCGCATAGTACTTCATTACGCGTTACTAAATTAAATGTCAATGCACACAGGAGACATTTCCTGTAATGAAAAGAGCACAGTGTGCTTGTGAGCCATTGAAGACACACCGAAGCACTGTGATGGATCCTCCAGAAGAGGGCAATATGAGCCAAGACAAGCAGAATAAACTAAGCTCAGAGGATTCTCGATGCTGTCAGTAAGTTTGGTGGATTGTGTCTTTTATGAGCTAATGACTCATTCTCAAGTGTCACCTACTGTACGCAAACCTGTATTTTAAATATTTATGTTTAGATATTACTATAACAGCACATCACGTCTTGCTTCTTCAAAGTCCTTGCTGAATGCATTGTGCCACAGAACAGAAATGCAATATAGCAATTAATATATGTATGCAAATGAGCTACTAATAAGAGTAGACTAATGTGCTCATGACATACAGTAAACAGATGCCAATCATCATTGATGATGAATCCAGGTCATCACTCAATCCATGCAAGATAGTGATTATAAATAAATTTCAGGGGATTTTTCTGTCAGACAGACACGAAGCAAGAAGACATTTGTGGGAATTTCCAGTTTAAGTGATGGTTGATAAGATTGTTGACCCGAGTGAAGAGTTATTGAGTCATATGCAGTAGTTATGAAACAGCCTGAGCACAGGGCGCCATCTCAATGAAGCTGTCACTCAGTCAGCAGGCAGAACATAATAATTTAGCTGTTAAAATAACATCCCATCTCATCCAATTCCTCCGCATAGGCAGAGATGCACAAATCAATAAGCTAGCGGAGAACCCAATTTGACGTGTACTTTTAATCCCGTCATGTCCTCATTTTGTTTGTGGTGGGCGATGAGAAAATTATGATGTTGCTTCATTCTGGCGAGGGCTCCAGTAATTCAGTGGAGTTTACACAACTCGCCTGGTGCAGAGTCAGAAATAGATGGCCTTTTACAGGAATTGTGTGTGTGTGCGTGTGCGTGTGTGTGCGTGTCCTCAGGCTGATGTTCTTGCAGACATGCCTAAAACAGGTTGTCTTTTGTTTTTATGTTAAACGTGCTGGAAAAGGGAACAGGAATTGAATATGTCAAAAAAAGAGAACAAATAAATCTTTCTGTCCTTGTGTCTCTTTCAGGGAGTCCCCTTTTTCGGCCATTGGTGCAGAAGCGATGGTTTGTGGCAGTGAGGTTAGTGTATGAATGTGTGTTGGGGAGCCAGTTTTTCTTTCCATCAATCACACACACACACTGTCTCAATTGTTAATCATCTTTGATTGCCCCTGCAGGGTGCACAATCTGACATATTAGCTCATTCGGGTGGCATAAATACACTATTATGTTAATTATAGAAGCTGATAAAAATACCTGTTTCAGGTTCTTTTCATTTGTGAAACCGTCCATCATTGGAAGTTTGATCATTGTCATGTTTTGCTTTTGTTTTTTTCCTTTAGATTCATGCTGATTCAGGTGTGACTTGTCTACCAGTGCCAGAAGTGTGTGATGGTAAATTACATATTCAACATGTCAGATTTTCCTACATTCAGTGCTGTTATTAGTCATCAAAGCACTGCTCTTTTGGTTTTGGAAGATGAAATAATTGATTAAAATAAGTTGTCGAACAATATAATCACAAACTACAAAAAGAAAACATGATTTTGTGAAGATGCAGATGTCATGCATATTAGCTGTTTGATCTAAAGGCATGTGCGAGAACTTGACAACGTAACAATGGCAGACTGCAGGACTGTGCTTTGCAACTCAAGATGCCAGTGACATTGCACTTATAGCCATTATTGCAGATCCATGTGAAAGGGATCATTTTGACAAAAATTGTTGTCTGTATGTGGAATTATTCTAAAACACAATGAAGAACAGCTCCATTTTTAGTACATAGTAGCTTTTTTGGTAAATGTATTCGATATAATTATAATAAATAATTCCTTACTTTTATAAA
This sequence comes from Danio kyathit, assembly GCA_903798195.1. NCBI lineage: Eukaryota > Metazoa > Chordata > Actinopteri > Cypriniformes > Danionidae > Danio > Danio kyathit. Next base: position 30,374,028 of record LR812525.1, on the reverse strand, counting down.
GCATTTTTCTGGACACTCAAAGCGCTTTACACATTTTTGGGGGAATCTCCTCATCCACCACCAGTGTGCAGCATCCACCTGGATCACGCAGCGGCAGCCATATTGTACCAGACCGCACACCACACACCAGCTGAGCCAATTATGATATGAGGATGGTAGGAGGCCATGATGGCCTAATTTGGCCAGGGTTAAACCCCTACTTTTTTTTAAAGGACATCCTGGAATTTTTAACAACCATAGAGTCAGGACCTCGGCTTAGCATCTCATCCGAAAGACGCATTCACTGAGCAGTATAGAGTCCCCATCAATATACTATAGCGTCAGGATCCACACAGACCGCGGATTGAGATACACAAAGTTCAGTCTTGCATCCTTTCCTTGTAAGTTCAGACTTCGCAAGTTTGATATGAAAAACAAACTCCAGAGAACAGAGCCTATAACATTACTGCCTCCTTTCATTTTCATTAAAAATATTAAATATAGCCTGTCTCGTTGGCTGAATATCAGTTTTAATCATCAATAATGGCAATCAATAATACAATAAGTTTATACAATATAGCAAATCAATCAGTCAAATGTGCAGAATCAGTGTACCTGGTCACATAAATTAATATATTAACTTATCTTTGCACTCAGCCAAAACAAGCTACCTGAGAACAAGTAATTGATTCAAAATACTGAAGAGTTGTTAGATAGAGACAAGAGGAATTAAATATCACGTTTAACAACTGTAGTCAGTTGAGGATTCAGTGCTAGATCCTTGATGAACTGTCTGACATGCGTTGCTCACCCCTGGGGAGCTGTGCTCAAAGCACATGCTGACTGCCTGGAGCTCAGACGTGCAGTTGCACTGCAGCGCATGCCAGAGTGTATGTGTGGTTATGTGATGTGCATTTTCAGCGGTGTAGTGTGGACGGAGATCTTTTCAGAAACGTTAGGTGAAACGCCAGTGTAGACGTGAATCGTTTTCGTTCTCAAACGCCAATTTCAAACTAAAATGTATTCGTGTAAACAGGGTCTGACACCACTTCCGGCAGCAACCTAGCTTTCCCATCCTGGTACTGACCAGGCGCAGCCCTGCTTAGCTTCCGTGGGCAACCATGTGAGAGTTAATATGTAATTTTACACATTTGACCAGAAAAATAGTTTTTCCATCTCTAAAGCTTTAAATAGATTTAATGTGTTTCAGAATTTGTTTTTGAATAGTTTAAAAATAGTAAGAACTGAATTAACATAATGCTTTTTAACATTGTGTGCTTTTTAACATCTTGTTTAGCTGCTCCTAAAAGTCCTGACCCAAACTCAGGACAGAACAGTGGGATCATTGCGAGAATGGCAAGGTGAGAAATCTTTTCTGAGATATGATTTAGATTTGCAATTTGTCAATATTGCATCACACCAAATGGAATTGTTACAATTATAATAGCTTTTAGTCAGTTTATTGGTCTACCCCCTACATCCCCCCACCCCCCCCAAAAATGCCAGCCATTAATGTCTATAGACGAGTTCTGAGTCTGAGTTTCTCTTGATGTTCTTTTCACAGCTCACTGTTTCCCTTCTCTGTGTTCTTCAATAAGAGTCCTGCAAGTTAAAGGGTTCAAACACTTAAAGAGCTCCCACCCGTTTTAGCAAAAAAGAAGCTGTTTCGTGCTTCTACAAGATTGAGAAAAGTATCGTTTGTTCAATTCTGAAAAACATATCAATAATGGTTCAAACCGTGTTCATTTGCGTTGGATGAAAGTGTTTCAAATACATACCAACTGTTGCTTAGTTCAAAAATCCTTTTGTGGCATGTCACTCTCACTAAGCCTGAAATTACATTGTATGTTCTGTCATGTGTGTTCACCTAAATAGAACATGGAGGTTTTTAGTGTGTGCGTGTTTTTGCAGTGTTCACTTAATAGAGTGTGTGTGTGGCAGACCACTCTCAAAAAGGTGAGGTCATCGGCCAAGGCTAAACACGCCTGATCCTCTTGTCTCCTATTGCTTCTGTCTGTCTCTACAAATGATGACAGGATCAAAGGAGAATTAGCTGAAGCTCTCTTGAATCTGTCAAAGACTTCTAACTTTGGGTTCATGACTCAAGAAAAAGCCAAGATTTATCTCTCTTGTGTTTATTTGCAGAGTTTACGTGTCCTTGTAACCTGGAAACCATGATGAATTAGCTTAATACGTTAATTAATACATCCGCTCGTACTTTAAGTGTGTATAGCAGCTGCCAAAACAACAGGAGAGGACAAGGTCTCACGTTTTTCACTCGATGGGCTGATTATATTAATATCTCGACCTTTAAACCCCCATGTCAATCAAGCTCTGAATATTTTCCAAAAAAAGCCGGCTCTGTATACATCTTAATATCTCTGTATAATTACACTCCATCCTGTGACAAAAGCCCAGGAGACCTGGAGGTATGAATCATGCTGAGCGGGTGAATGCTGGGGAGGTGGGAGAGAATTATGAATTATGTAATCCATTCCATTTCCAATGACTTAATGAATTGTGCGTGTTGGAAAGTGAATGGGTTATTAGCAGTTTGCAAGTGTAGTCAGCAGCCAGGAATGCACATTTGAAGAGTTGCATGATTTTCTCTAATAGCTTCTTTTATTCAGCAAGGACAGAAATAACATTGACTACTTTTACTTTGTTGCAAAAAAAAAAAAAAAAAAAAAAAAGTCCATTTATTTTCTTTTTTTTTTTCTATTCATCAAAAAATACAAAAAAATATGCATGACTTTCACATGCTCCACAGCTCTTTTATTTATATATATATATATATATATATATATATATATATATATATATATATATATATATACAGTATAAATATGAACAGCCGACATGTAGGCATGAGATGTACACACTCTTCACCTGCTAATCACGTCTAAAAGAAATTATAAAGTTAATTTACCTAACAATAATAGCCTAAAAAGTACACAATGCGGTAAGAAGTTAATGGAGACTTGTTTCTCCTATTGATGGCATATAATTAAGAAGTATCATACAAATAAATAAGTAACTTTCCTTTTAGTCACAATATTTTTTTATAATATTGCCTGATTTTGATTTCAGGTTCATTCAAAAGTGAAAATTCATGTCATCATTTACTTATGCTCTGGTTGTTCCACTCCTGTGTAAATTTATTTGTTTTGCTGAACACAAAAGAAGATATCTGGAAGAATGTCAGTTCAAACAGATCTCGGGACCCTTGAGTAAACCAGAGCATGAGTAAACAATGAGTCAATTGTTGTTGTTTTTTTGGATGAACTATGCCTTAAAGAAAAGTTCCAAAAAAGGCACAACAGAACCTTCCTTGACAAATGCAGTGCTGGTTTACTCTGAATTCATCTGAATGGTACTTCAGTTCAAACTTTTGTAGAAGACACATCTGCAGTGAGAAGATACTCGTTCATGCTTATTTCACTGGACTGGTAACAGATCTATAGTGTCTTACTGCTCCAACTAAATTGATGTACTGTACAATGCATCCAGAAATTCACAGTGCTCCACTTTTCCACATTTTGTTACGTTAGAGTCTCATTCCAAATAGATTAAATTCACTGATTTCCTCAAAGTTCTTCAAAAAACATAATTACAACATATTTGTTTCACAGTATTCACAACCTTTGCTCAGTACTTTGCTGAAGCACCTTTGGCACCAATTACAGCTGCGATTCATTTACAGAACATTTACAGAGTTTTTGTAGCCACTGCTTTTGTGATCTTTGCTTACGGTCATTGTCCTGCTGAAAGATGAACCATCATATTTTTTAAAAATGGGATTCACATAATTTGGAATTAGGCTGTAACATAAAAAATGTGGAAAACACTGCAAAAATGCTATTTGAGTTTTTGTCTTGTTTCTAGTCCAAATAAGTAAAAATTAAGAATTTCTAGACAAGTAAAAATATTGTCTTGTTTTCAGACTGTCAAAATTAAGTAATTTTTTTCCTTAAAACAAGCAAAATAATCTGCCAATTGGGTAAGCCAGTAGTCTTATTTCAAAGTGAAAACAATATTATTATTAAAATTATTAAAAGGTCTGTGTAAAAAAATCTAAATGCTACTTCAGTTCAAACTTTTGTAGACACATCTGCAGTGCAAAGATACTTATTCATATACTTCATTGTAACAGATCTAGAGTCTTACTGCTCGAAATAAATTGATGTACAGTGCATCCAGAAATTCACAGTGCTTCACTTTTTCTACATTTTGTTATGTTAGAGTCTCATTCCAGATGGATTGAATTCATTGTTTCCTCAAAGTACATAAAAAGTTTGATTAAAATCTTTGCAAATTTATTTAAAATAGAAAACAGCATTCAATTCATCTTTATTTCTATAGCGCTTTTACAACGTACAGTAAATTGTGTCAAAGCAGCTTAACATAGAAGTTCTAGTAAACTGAAACTGCATCAGTCCAGTTTTCAGAGTTGAATTTAAGTTTGCGTCATTTCAGTGTGGTTTAATTTTCACTGCTGAAAGTCTAAACACTGAAGAGCAAATCCATCCATGCACAGCTCCACAAGTACAAAACCAAGCAAGCCAGTGGTGAGGTACAAATCTTCACCAATTGACAAAAGTGAAGGAAAAAACCTCAAAACAAATATATAAGTATTTACAGCCTTTGCTCAGTACTCTGCTCAAGCACCTTTGGCACCAATTACAGCTGCAAGTCTCTTTGAGTATGATACTGCAAGCTTGCAACAACTATTTATTTCGAAAACCATTTTCAGATCTCTCCAGAGGTGCTCAATTGGGTTCAGTGGGCTCTGGCTGGGTCACTTAAAGACATTCAATATGTTTTCCGTAGCTGCTGCTTTTGTGAACTTTGCTGTGTGCTTACGGACATTGTCCTGTTGAAAGATGAACCATCACCTTTTTTAAAAATGGGATTTACATCATTTGGAATAAAGCTGTAACATCATAAAAAAAGTGAAATACATTGAAAAAATGCTTTTCTTACTTTAAGTTTTGTCTTGTTTCTAGTCCAAATATGTAAAAATTCTTAAATCAGGAAGCATTTTCTAGACAAGTATAAAAATTGTCTTGTTTTCAGAAATAATGTAAAAAATTAAGTGATTTTTTCCTTAAAACAGGCTAAATAATATGCCAATGCTGTAAGCAAAATAATCTTATTTCAAAGTGAAAAAAAATATTATTTTACTTACCCCTCTGGCTGATTATTTTGCTTGTTTTAAGAAAAAACAAACTTGTTTTTTTAAATAATTATTTAAAGCAAAACAATATTTATTGCTTGTCCAGGAAATGCTTCTTAATTTAAGCATTTTTAGATATTTGGTCTAGAAACAAGACCACTTTTTTTGGCAGTGTTCTTTCTGGATGCACTATAACAATTTGACAAACATTGTGAAATATTTAATTAAAAAAAGATGTATTAAGGTAAAGTCTTCTTGAAAAACAATAGGGTGAATTTCATACTTTTGTGGAAACGTTCAGTTTTGTCACTGGTCAAGAGTCATTCATAAAAAAATCATTCTTTAATTTAATAGTTTGACAAATGAACCTGTGCCACCTAGAATTACTGTATTCTGTGTCACTTTAATACATATGCCACTTTTGCCAACACAACATCTGCAGTGACACTGAATAAACTGAATTGTAGTGTCAGTGTTTAGTACTTGGATTTACAGACACTTGTATGTAAACAAAGACTGGAGTGCGAGAGCTTAAAGAACATGCAAAGGCTCATGAAGTTTGGTAACCATCAAAGAAAATGGATGGGAATGGAATAATAGTAAGTGCAGTAAAACAATGAAATAATGTTGATGTAGAGGCCATGGGGAGGGTCTCGTTACATGCATGAGGACACTGGTAAGTGGGTGTGACTACTGGAAGCTGAGGGCTCAGTTTTACCTGCACTACATATATGTGCTCTGTGAGGAGAAACACACACCTGCGCACTTGTCTGAGCTCTGCACACACTTCATCTTTAAAGAAAGATCCACATCTGCAGGTAAACTTTACTCGTTTTCTTAAAACATTTTTGATGTCTTGGTTTGAGATGATTAATGAAGAAATGTAATACTGATTTCTCTGTTATCTATTATCTACAACTCCTGACAAAAGACATTTAAATGACATTTCACTCAGGGACAAGTTATTAATGTTTATATACCCCTGCATTCATTCATTTCTATTTGTTTGTATTTTCATGCAAAATTCTGTATGCTTGATCAGAATTGATGAATATACATTTAAATGTAATGTAGATAAATAGTTTTGCATGTGTGTTTATTCTTATGTTTTAAGTAGCATTTTATACTGTTTTGGAATCAAGTACATTCATACATGTACAGTTGAAGTCAGAATTATTAGCCCCCCTTTGATTTTTTTCTTTTTTAAATATTTCCCAAATGATGTTTAACAGAGAGTGGACATTTTCACAGTATGTCTGGTAATATTTTTTCTTCTGGAGAAAGTCTTATTTGTTTTATTTTGGCTAGAATAAAAGTAGTTTTTAATTTTTTATGAACCATTTTAAGGTCAAAATTATTAGCACATTTTTTTTTTCAGACTGTCTTCAGAACAAACCATATACAATAACTTGCCTAATTACTCTAACCTGCCTAGTTAACCTAATTAAGCCTTTAAATGTCACTTTAAGCTGTATAGAAGTGTCTTGAAAAATATCTAGTAAAATATTATTTACTGTCATCATGGCAAAGATAAAATAAATCAGTTATTAGAAATGAGTTATTAAAACTATTATGTTTAGAAAAAAATATCTTCGATAAACAGAAATCAGGGAAAAAAATAAACAGGGGGGCTAATAATTCTGACTTCAACTGTATATGCATAAATATAATTGTTCTGAATTGTTTCTCATATCTTATGCCAGACGTATGGGCTGAAAATTTAATTTAGTAATTGATCAGTGGCTATAAACAAATGCAAACATTTACACCATGGAAACCTTTATTTACACTGAGGTGGAGAAACGGTAGATTAATTTTCTGATTATTTTGACAACTCCCAACAATCAACTCCCAAGACAATAGTCAGGAAAGTCTGTTTTGGCAATTAAGCAAATGATTCTTGTAAAAGGCCAAATGACTTAAATGTTTATCTAAATGAATTCATTTTTAGTACACTAAAAGCTTAAACAGTTATTAAATGGTTGCTCTCAGATTTAGCCACTGGTGAATAACTGGTCATTTGCTCTTTTAGAACGTGATTATGGGTGTCATGAATTATGACTGCATTGGTTTAAATTGCTTTAACTCTTGCAGGTTAACAAGGCCATGTTTCGCTGTGTAACTTCTGATCTTGCAGTGCTTCTGCTGGTGTTGTTAATGCCAATTAGCTGGAGTATTCAAACCCTGACTCCTGGCTGCCACCTTTACCGTGAGTTGAAACTTTTTTTTTTCAATCCATTCTTAGTAAAAATGTACTCATTTATAGTTGTGCACAACAAACTTTCTATTGCTTCTGTCTTTGGTTAACCAATATAGTTAAACCCTGATATCAAATTAACTTTGGGTTTGCTACAAAACAAATAACCACAGTGAGAGAAAAAAAAAAATCATTGCTACACTATTCATAATGTAACCATACAGCAGCCAACAACTTCGGGTTTCCAGAACGTTTTCTATTGGTTATTAGCCAGGATAGTTTTCTTTATGTAAATAGAACATTTTTTCTCTAGATTTTGAGAACATTAAAGGAAAGTTCTCTTTTAGGTTTTCTTTAAATTGTTACAAATAAATATCTCTACCAAAACAATTTTAAAAAAAACTGTAGAATGTTTCCAGAACGTTTTAATTTGGTTCCAAAAAAGAAGAGAACCAAAATGGAACCATATGTAAAGGCAAACTTTAGTAGTTTTCTCCAGGGCTATTTACAGTAAACATTTTTGTTGTACAAATAGTAATCAATGCACCACAAACAAATATCAACAGGCCTACACTTTTACTGAAACTGTCGGTTAGTTTTAGTAAGGAACACGACGTCCATCACATATGCAGATTTATACCGAATATATTGGTTATTCTGTTCTTCTCACTAATATTTAGATATACTGACATTGTTTAAAACAGCGACAGCACAAAGAAATGGCCGACTGGCAGATTAAAAGACCACAGATGGGACATTCTAAAATGCTTAATGTGGCTTAATGTACCTAAACATCAACCAGAGAAGCCCTCATTTCTGTCAAACTGCACTCTTCTGGTAATTAACACTACTGTAGTGTAAGAAGAGCGAGCTGGAATAGGAGTTCATTCTTTTGATATCAGAAAGTGTTTGTCATGAGTGATAGAAATTTGGTTTATTCACTTTATCTGTGGAATTTTGGCTTGTTTTTTTTAGTTAGTGTTGATTACAAGTAAAGTTTAACAGAAACTTGAGTTTCTCTGGTTGATGTTTGTACAGTAAGCCACGTTAAGAGTTTTAGAATGCCCCCCACAGATCGTCAGTTCATTTTCTCTGCCTAGCAGACATTTGTCGTAAAGCCTGTCGTCTCTCTGTCTGCACACAGCATTTAACGTGACGGTACGAACTGACAAGAGGGGGACATGCCGAGGAACCCAACTGGTGTACGCGTGTGTGGGATACTGCGAGTCCAGCGCTTTCCCCTCGCGGTACTCGGTGCTGCTCGCGTCCAACTTCACCCACAACATCACCTCCGCCTCCCGCTGCTGCACCATCAGCAAAGACGCCAAGGTAAAACGCATCCCTGCCAGATTAGGGCCATTATTTTATTACTAAAAAACGTTTTACATCAGAAGCAGCAGTTATGAACCATTACGACAAAACACTTTAATGGCTCTTTGTGGATTTCAGGACGACATTTCCACCAGCACAGTCATACTAATCGGTTCTGTTGGCTAAAATGTTTACTAAGAAATTATGAAAAGAAAGTACCCTGTGTTCGCTCTGTCTTTATCACCTCATTCATTCTTTGGTGTGTGTTTCTTAGGTTAAAATTCGTCTTCACTGTCCTCGAGGGCGCCATCATGCTGATATGGAGATCCTGACTGCGCGGGCCTGTCGCTGCAGCATGTGCCACAAATCCCGATACTGAGACTCAAATAACGAATAACGACGGAGAATGACGTACAATTATGAAAAAAAGTATGCGTTTTGGATTTAAAGCATTTCAGATTTACAGTTTTTATTTGTCTTTACAACCTTTTTTTTCCCATTTCATTAAGTACACTTGACTACTATTGAGAAGTTTGGGGTCATGAAGATTTTTTAAAGAAATTAATTATATTAGTTAATGCATTAAATTAAATGTATTACATTTAGCAAAATTTGTATTTATATTTTACTGTGTTTAGCTATTACTTTTTTATTATTCTGTAAACTACTGATGACACTTAAATTTAAAAAAGTTGTCATTTGTGGCATACAATAACAAAATGTCATTAGAGGTGTAGAATGAAACCAGATTTAAATCAAATCCATAAATAATAAATGCAGAGAAATTTGGATTTTTCAAGTGATCTCTTAATTTTTTCGACTGAAAATAATACAAATAATGGTTTTTAAAAGTACCAATAACACACACAATATTGCACTGTATTTTAATCAAATGCAGAGTTGGATATACATTTTAAAAGCTAAAAATAAAAATCACTCAGACCCCAAACTTCTGGCATAATACTAATAACTCATATACTTTTCTCTGTTCTAACATAATAGCATGAGTGAAGTTTTTTCATATGTAGTCTAAAGACTGAAAGTACATAACTACATGCAACAATTTAATATAAGACAATGGCAAATACCATCAGATACACTTTTCTGAAAACACTTCTCTAATGTCGCTGCCACCTGATGACATAAAGAATGTATCTTACGTATTATGTATTTATAAGATGATGTTTGCACAAAAGGTGTCTAATGTTTTAAATAAAAGAGTACATGACTTTTTCTGTGCATGTTTTAGAATTAATCTACAATGACACAAACACCATTAATAATCACAACACTTTACAGTACGGTTTCATTTATATTGGCAAGAACTATTGATGAAACATGATTAACTTTAGTTCATGTGAGTTTGAAAATCACGCATACTTCAAATTTAGTTGTATCTGTTTACATTATTAGTGAAAGTACACTATTGTTTTACTTATACTAACAAAGATTAACAAATCAAATGCTGCAATTTATTTCTCTCTTTTAATCCACAATTTATCTAAAGTTAACAAGTGAAGCCCTTTTGTAAAGCGTTTCCATGCTAACTACGGTATATAAATGTCTGCATAAGAGAAAGAGAATGTGTAAAGGGTTTTTCTTAAATCAAATTTAAGCACTTTTCAGGTGCATTTTCAAACATGTTACAAGTGTGGGAAATTACATATTTACAGTGCTCAACATATAAAGTACACCCCTCACAAATCTCTCATTCATTCATTCTCCTTCGGCTTAGTGCCTTTTGTTCATCAGGGGTCGCCACAGTGGAATGAACCGCCAACTTATCCAACATATGTTTTACACAGTGGATGCTCTTCCAGCAGCAACCCATCACTGGAAAACACCCATACACTCTCACATTCTAACACATACACTACAGCCAATTTAGCTTATTTAATTCACCTATATCAATGCAATCTAACGGCAATTCGTAACTTTGATTCAGTGGCTTGTTCATATGAATTTGTACAATCTCATTGTACAATTTACTCATCACCCAATGACGGTTGGGTTTAGGCTTGGGTGCCACACCTCCTTTTTAAAAGAGTTCAGTAGTGCGAAAATGTAGGAATTAGCCACAGTGTCGCCCACAAATCTCTCATTTAAATGAATGTTTTTAATAGGAAGCTTAACAATATTATATTTGTGCATATAGACCATTTTGAGGGATGGAAATAAAAACAATTCGTTCAAACGCATTTCCCGTTTTACATTTTTAGTTTCTATAGCTTCTGAGAATTAAAAAAGGTCCACATATTGATAAATAATGTTATGATAACGGTTTTAAAATTAAGTTCTGATTGAATTGCCCCTTGTTACAGTTGTGAAATAGTTTGATAAGCAGGAAATGTTCATGGGCCAATGACATCACCACAAATTGTCTATACATTAGATTAGTCAGTACTGAAGCCAAATCTGGAGATAATCTAACGAAATAACTTATGATAATGGCACAAAATTAGTACCCAAAATTTTAAAGTTAAGGAAAATAATTAAATAAAAACATAAAAAAAATTTTTATTAAGTTGTTGAAATGTTGTAGTTTGTAATTTTTTTTCCAATATTTGGCATACATTTAAATGCATTATTTTTCCATTTCTAAAGATGTTCTGTGACTAAAATATTATTTAAAAAAAATATATCAGTCTAAAAAAAATCTATTTTGTTCAAATGCAACAAAATATATTACATACATTCACTGAGAAATGGATAAAAATATTGATTTTCAAAATGGGGTGTACTCAATTATGTTGAGCACAGTACATACATATACGCGCTTCATCGCATTATATCAGATGACTTACTGTCATTTACTCTCTTAAATGCCATTTGCTCACATTTTAAATGCCATCTTTCATCCTAAATTTATATTTGAAGAGTTCAGAGGCAAAAACCTCCAAGTTCCGTCTGAAATTTCCATAGAAAATAAGCATTTTTCTCAGACTTCTATGTTTCTGTTGAGGTATTTCATTTTAAAGACCTTTAAAAGAGTGTATTCTTTGCGATAAACTTGAAATTACTGAACCTATGTACAGTAGCCTGATAAAAATGTTCATTTTTGAAGGAAATTTTAAACGGCTTTTAGAAGTTTTTGCCTCTTCATTTATTTAATTTTATACAATGTTTAGTCATGAAGCGAGTCTTTTCCCACCGTTTAGTCAAAGAGCGCAGACTTCAAAGTTTTCATTTCATCCAAAAGCAAAAAGATTTTTTATTTTATATAGTTAATTATTACCTTTTTAGCAAAATGGGGTTTTTATAAAAGCAAAACAATTACATTTCAAGCACTTGGCATGGGCCAGTATAAGATTCTGATGGTATGATAACCTTAGATAAAAAATATCACGGTTTCACGGAATTGTGATAACTGCTCTAAAAGATATTCCTTTTTAAATGTCTGGGTAAAAAACTTTTTCCCTTTTTGAACACAATATATTTTATTTTGAGAAACTTTTATAATAGTTTGGAGCAGTAAACATGTCAGGCTAAATAATTAAAATGAATCATTGACTTCTGCTGTCTTCATTGGTTTCAAAAACACTGATTTATTTACAATTTAAAAGCATCTTTGGATGTCTTTTCTGCTAGAGATACTGTTGTCCTAAAAAAAAAAAAAAAAAGAAAAAAGAAATTACACATACCTTAGGAACGGTATAGCAGAAAGTTTTCCAAACCGCGATATACCTTGAAAACAGTTATTGTCCCATATCCAAAATCTAAGCACCTTTCAAACCTTGAAAACCCTGTGTATGAATGAGTGTTGTGTCTGTGTGTGTTTTTTAGAAGGTCTCACATTCGATGTGTTTTGTGGAGCAGTAGCTGCAGTCACACTGTAAGGCCTGGGGGTAATGATAGACAGGGGAGACTCCAGGACGGCAGCCTGGTAAGCGTGCAGTCAGGTGGCGTGTGCGGCTGTAGGTGCAGACACGCTGGTGCCTCTCGATGTACGGCGGCTCCACAACCGGCCTCTGTGCTAACAATACCAGAAATAAATGCACCGCACACTCTCATATTTGTTTGGTCTTTATATACTATTGCTGTATAAATAAGTGTAGTATGGCAGGTGTCTTTGGTCACCTCCCAGGTGTGGCAGCGGCCCCAGCATGCCTCGGTGTTGATGCGCAGGCTCCTGCACCCAGCTTCTGGGCCACAAAAGTGAAATCTCGCACTGCGCAGCCACGAAAACTCTGCAAGGTCGTCAGAGCAGAGCAGTGATGGAACTAAACCCAGGAAACAAGAGCAAAAAGGTCACGGAGAGGTGGCCAAGCAACATTCTGAAAGAAATGATAAATAACAAACATGTACAGTGATAAATGAGTACACCCCAATATTTATCAATTTCTCAGTGAATATAGGTAATATATTTTGGTGCATTTAAAGAAAACAGATTTATTAAACAGACATATTTATTCATATCAAATAATATTTATTCAGATAATGAATAAATGAATTCTAATGAATTATATTATTCATATAATATTTATATATTTAAATGTATTTATATATTTAATATTTATTCATATCAAATAATATTTATTCAAATAATATTTATTCATATCAAATAATATTTTATTTACTGAACATCTTTAGAATAAGAAAGATAATACATTTAAATTTAAGCAAAATATTGCAAAAAAAAACTTACAAAAATGTTGTTTTATCGTTTAATATTTTCCCCTAACATATACATTTGAGTGTACTAATTTGTGGACTATGAAGTTTTTTTTTTGTTAAGTTAGCTCCAGATTTGACTTCAGTAGTGACTAAACTAATGTATATGCACAAATATAATATTTTAAAGCATCCTATATAAAATATAAATTTAAAAGATAGGGTGCACTCAAATGCTGAGCACTGTATTTGATTATTAATTTAAGAAGTGCATTTGATGTTTTGTTAGATATTTCTTCATGCCTGGTCACGGAGAAGTGGTTAGCAAGACATATTTTGAAGTACTATTTGTTGCATTTAAATCCTCAAAAATATAAATAAATAAGGTATCCTCTGATAACAAAGGAATTCATATCTACCCCCAAAAGAAACCAAAGCATTTAGAAAGTATTATATAATGAAAGTTGCATATATTATACAAAAAAGTTAAAATATAGACATAAATATTTAGACATTCCACCATAGCACTATAAGCACTACCAAATGGCCCTCAATTATTTGTGATCAAATAGAGTAGGGTTTTTTTTCAACACAGTGAGAGAGTTTTAATTTTATTGCCATTCCAGTTTCTATGGCTATGTCATGGCAAAAAAAAAAAAAAGAGAGATCAAGTTTACCACTTTTCTATAATTATAAAAATATTCTAATAATTAAAAGTCATCAACAGCAATAAACAACATACAAGGTAAAATACATAAATAATAATGATAATATATAAGATAAAGATCTAAATCAGTTTTTAAAGGTTTCCTTTTTATGAAAATTGTACAATTTTAGAAGGATTCACATTTAAAAATATTTCATTTAAAGTCTCTCCAGATAAAAATGTTTGTCTGGTAACATTAAAAATAGGGCATTCCACAAGAATATAGACATATGTTGCAATATAGACATTTTGGGGGTTCTTCTTCTTTTAGTAAATGTTCATGTGCGAGTCTCGTGTGTCTAATGCGGCATCTTCTATAAACAATCATGTCTTGAGTGAAAAATTAAATTAGATTTTCTTTCTATTTCTGGCTGAATTTCAAAAAGTTTCTTTTCTGGGAACTGATCCCATTCTGTTTGCCATTTGTTGAGAATATAGCCTTTTATTAGTGGCTTTAGATCCGAAGGTGGGATTTTACACTCCTTTAGCTTTCCTGCTAGGGCTGTTTTTTTTTTAAACGGAGTGCAGTTCAAAACTCGTGACCAGCAGATGACGACAGCGTGCGCTGATCCTATTACGGTTTTGAATGGTGAATCATATTCTATAGCAATTAAACACACTACATTACACAAACTCTTTCCACACACTGTTCTTATATATATATATATATATATATATATATTTGTTTTTTTTTTTGTTTTGTTTTTACACACATTACATTTTTTTAACTAAAGTTGCTATTAAAACTATCTGTAAATGTCTTACTCAAAATTTAAGTGAATTGTTCTAAAGTATACTTAAAGGGATAGTTTACACAAAAATGAACATTTAGTCACTATTTACTCACCCTCAATTGGTTCCAAACCCTTTATGAGATTCTTTATTCATGCTGAACACTAAAGAAGACACCATCCATAATACACTTCCATTATTTGAAAAACAAATACTATGGAAGGATATGGGCTTCCAACTTTCATCAAAATATCTTCATTTACAGCTTTGTGACAAGTGAAGGGTAAATAAATGATTACAGAATTTTCAGTTTTGGGTGAACTCCCTTTAAAGAGCCCCTATTATGGGTTTTTGAAAATGACCTTCCATGCAGTGTGTATCACAGCTCTAAGTGAATAAAAACACCCAGCTGAGATTTAAATCTGAAAGTGTACCTCGTTTAAAAACATTGATTCTTTAGCTTAATATTTGACTCTGAGTCGAATAAACGAATAGAGTTGGGTTTGAATCTTTTGTTTGATCGCATCAACGTCGATACGGTACATCACAAAATATGTACGTACAAATATGTACGCGTTTTCCATCCACACACTAGCGGAGGCGCGGGGGATTACGGGACTTATCATGACGCAAAGATGACGATCACTGACAGATGGAGATTCGACTGAGGGGAATAAAGGGTTAAAGTTCATTTTCACAACAATGCCATAGTATAGCCAAACTAGTGCTGTGTTTGTTCCTGTCATTTTTCTGATGATAGATACAATAACCTACGCTGCAGCGCGGGATTCGTTGGCTGTTTGCGATTGAAGGAGCAGCAGAGACTATGGGACTTTGTCAGTAACTTTTACAGTTCATATGGACCAGTTTCTTCTTCCTCCGGATTATAACATGTAAGTGTCATTAAAATTGCTGCCTCGTTTTGTGTAATTTGCTAAATATTTGTTTAATTGTATGTTGTAACTTGTAATCGCTCAGCGTGGCTTGTAATCACTTATCTATTATAGACCAGCGCTTGCGTCTCTCAGGTTAAATCTGTATAAGGCTGTTCACATATTGCGTCCAAAACCACATTAAAAACGTGACGGGTGCTTCTTCCTTTACCGATTCAAATGCGTTTCTGAACTGGCGATCCTCTACTGTTTGCCTTTGCTATGGCCACCATCAGCCGTTCCTACACACACGCAGCGCGGTCAATTTTCAAAATAGTTCACCTTTTGTCACTGTGTGGATTAATACTGAACGCGTGTTTTTATTACTTGGGTTTAGGGTTAAGAGTAGAGCAATATGCTGGTCTTTAACTGCATTTATTTATTGCATTCCTGCATTAGGCTCTCACATACTCTGGCTGCTATACTTCATTGGCTTTTCTCCCTGTCTCGTGCTGAACACAGTCGACCAATCACAACAGACTGGGTCATCCAACCAATCATCGCAGATTAGCGTCACGCTAAGGAGGGGTTTGGGAACAAATGAATCGCTGAATGAATCATATAGGATTCGCTGGGATAATTAGGTAAAAATAAATGCATGTTATAAGACAATGAAAGTGTTTTTTGACCTTGCAGGCATATCAGCTTGTTGTTGGAGACCCCCAAAACCATGACCTTTTTAAAATGCAAAATAGGGGCTCTTTAAGTAAAGTATATTTTATGTACAGACCTGCTTATACCATCAATGCACTTATTGTAATTTCACTATATTTCAGTATATTAATACATAACTAAATATTTAACAATAACAATAATAATAACAACAATAATAATAGTTTAATATTTAACAATATGGTATACTTTAAGTGTAGCAGTAGTAAACTTTGACTTCGCTAATTTACACCTACATTATTTAATCTGAATTTATAACCACTAATGGGGGTTAACTATGCTCTTAGTAGTTATAAATTCACTGTAAACCACAGCTTCTTGGGGCTTATTGCTATAATTTATATGTATTGTATTAGCATTTTTATTATACCGTGTTCCAGTTTGGGTATTATTTTTTTATATTTGAACTGAACTATGAGTACATTTTAAATAAACTTCTATGTTGCTTCCAGTGGACTAAAAAACGTTTATAGACTTAAATTAAGGACACTTGTGTTTATCTTCTTGAGATATGAATATGATCTTTTTTGAATCAGGACTGTTACAATACTTTTACAAAAGTAGTCACTTAACAGGCTTTTCATTCAAAAGTGTAACATAACTGCTTAACTTAAAATTGGCATGAAACCGAAGTAAAGACTGTCTGTTTTTCCCATATCTTGATCTACATTTACAATGATCCAGAAACTATAGTAAAAATTAAGGTTGGGGCATGATTTAAACCTTTGGAATTCGATTGGATTATTGGAAGATGGGAAACGCTAACAAAATGAAGGAAGATTTACAAATGGACAAGGCAGAACAGAAATGAGACACGCACTGACAGCCTCGCGCTAAAGGCATTTCATGTGACCAGAAGTGAAGAACAGTCGTTTCGAGGGGGCGAAAAGGTTTTGGTTTTTGATAAAAGTTTGTGAGGGCAAATTCATTTTTACAAAATAATGAAGTGCACAGATACATTGTTTATAACAAGATACACATATACAGGGTGGGCCATTTATATGGATACACCTTAATAAATTACATAGACAATTGCCTTCAGATGACCCCAAAGATAAAAGTCTACGGAGGTCAGATCGGGAGACCTTGGGGGCAATTTAACTGGCCCACGATGACCAATCCACTTTTCAGGAAACTGTATTCAGGAAACACATTTTATTAAGGTGTATCAATATAAATGGCCCACCCTGTATATTGACTTTAATTATACTACAAGGAATATCAGGATCAAATCATTGTGGGCCTAAATTCATTTGCTGGTTCCTTAAAAATAAAACTTTAACATCAAAGAACGATAAAAATTTTCACAAAGGTTTTAATGGAAAAGGGTTCTTTGGGTTTATAATGTTGTCCATACACTCAAAAAAAAGATTACTGCTGCTTGTTCAAGCTACACGTTTAAAATGAGCTAAAACAACACAATTCTTGTCATTTCTTTGGTCAATTTATTTGTTTTATGTTCAGTCCATTAAATTTGTAAACCATCAAGTTAACTTAAGTGCTTTGTGTTTAGACAACATGAAAGAATTGTATTGGTCCAACTACCTGGTTAGGGGATTTGTAGTTCCCAGCATGCTTTGCGTGGGATTGAATTAAGAGGGAACTATTGACAATAAAAGTAAACGTTAGGTGTTTAAAGTTAATTGAAAGACTTGTTAAGAGTTTAATCTTCACTTTAGTTTGAAGATTTTCATGTAATGCTTTGAGTTTTGAGATTAACACCTTGCAGACGCAGCAATGCTTTTGGGTTTTGGCAGATCAATTAGCAAAACTGCAGTGTGTTGCTTTGCTTAGTGAGCAATAACGGTCCTAAAATTAGTCCTGAGATCAGTCTCAAATCAACTGAATATGCAACTCATGAAACATGCGTCAAAATGGGTCATTTAGAATAACTTTAAAAAAAAAACTAATAGACTTTGAAATGCACGGCACATAATAGACATACGTGATAATTATCAGACCTTTGAGTTTAAGTTAAATAAAAATACAAATTACTTAAACTTTTATTGGATAAAATCAGGTTGAACCAACTCAAATTGCATTTAATTGTGTAAATAGTTTTTTCAGTTGGTGCTACACAAATGTATTGGATGGAAATCCTCAATTAAATTGAGCTCATCCAGTGAGTTTTTTTTTTTTTGTTTTTTTTTTTTGAGTGTACTGAAAAAAACAATGGATCTTTGAAGAAACTTTCACTACAAGGTTCTTTGAGCAAACAAAAAACTAGCAAACTTTGAAACCTTTGTTTTGTTAGTTGATGAGTAATTTTAAGTAGCTATAGCCTACTACTATATTTCTACGTGCATCAAAATAGACAAAGTATTGTCATATTTAGAATTTTTAAAAATACATACTGTTAGAACATTAATAAGGGGAAATAAGATGGGTAAATGGTAAATAATCCAACAATAAATGCGTTTCATATTTTCCTTTCATTTAATGTAACAATATTTGGAAATGTACAGTTTATAATGTAAGACAAAGCAGTCCATACAGACCTTTTCATCGACCTTTTCAATATGAGCCTATATTTATAAAATATGGTCGTTCATTCAGAAGGGCGTCACCTGGAACAGCTCTGGTCATGTGACTAATGAAACCATCAAATCAAGACACTCTGCATTTAAAGACTGCTAAATATTATACCGTGATGAAATTGAATCATGTCGAACGACACAAAACAGCTATAAAACAAGGAACTGAAGGAGTTTAACTCACCTGTTGATGTCCACAAGCAGATAGCAGACGTGTTTGGGAAGTAATCGACCGACTGCCTTGCTGTTTTAAAGCGTTTATAGGACAATCTGACATCACTCTAATTACAATTCCCACTAATCTAGCCTGGAACATTACAACACTATTATGAGCAAACCAAACATGTGTTAAACATCTGCTTGTGTTTTAATAAGTGGAATGACATAAGCGTAGTGTTAATGAAGTGAACCACGTTTTTGGCCTTAATGAAACTGGATGAAAAGGTCAGCTTTGAATCATCAGCACCTTTCTGAAGTAAAACAAAAGGTAGGCTACAAAAACCCATATGTGTCAGAGGGTTACACTGACGAAAATTCACCATTGTTTTACTCACGTTTAGAAAAAAATAAATAAAATTTTGTAGTTAAACCATGGTAACAAATTATCCTAGTTGTGTTACAACACCAGGGGTGCTCAACCCTGTTCCTGAAGATCGACCTTCCTGCAGTTTTCAGTTGCAGCCCATATCAACACACCTGCCTGCAATTATCAAGCGCTCCTTAGGTTTTAATTAATTGGTTCAGGTGTGTTTGATCAGGGTTGGAGCTGAAATACCATTTGTTACACTAACCATAGTTTAAAGCAGTGGTCTCGAATTCAATTCCTGGAGGGCCATAGCCCTGCATAGTTTAACTAATTTGTGGACTATGAAGTTTTTTTTTTGTTAAGTTAGCTCCAGATTTGACTTCAGTAGTGACTAAACTAATGTATATGCACAAATATAATATTTTAAAGCATCCTATATAAAATATAAATTTAAAAGATAGGGTGCACTCAAATGCTGAGCACTGTATTTGATTATTAATTTAAGAAGTGCATTTGATGTTTTGTTAGATATTTCTTCATGCCTGGTCACGGAGAAGTGGTTAGCAAGACATATTTTGAAGTACTATTTGTTGCATTTAAATCCTCAAAAATATAAATAAATAAGGTATCCTCTGATAACAAAGGAATTCATATCTACCCCAAAAGAAACCAAAGCATTTAGAAAGTATTATATAATGAAAGTTGCATATATTATACAAAAAAGTTAAAATATAGACATAAATATTTAGACATTCCACCATAGCACTATAAGCACTACCAAATGGCCCTCAATTATTTGTGATCAAATAGAGTAGGGTTTTTTTTCAACACAGTGAGAGAGTTTTAATTTTATTGCCATTCCAGTTTCTATGGCTATGTCATGGCAAAAAAAAAAAAAAGAGAGATCAAGTTTACCACTTTTCTATAATTATAAAAATATTCTAATAATTAAAAGTCATCAACAGCAATAAACAACATACAAGGTAAAATACATAAATAATAATGATAATATATAAGATAAAGATCTAAATCAGTTTTTAAAGGTTTCCTTTTTATGAAAATTGTACAATTTTAGAAGGATTCACATTTAAAAATATTTCATTTAAAGTCTCTCCAGATAAAAATGTTTGTCTGGTAACATTAAAAATAGGGCATTCCACAAGAATATAGACATATGTTGCAATATAGACATTTTGGGGGTTCTTCTTCTTTTAGTAAATGTTCATGTGCGAGTCTCGTGTGTCTAATGCGGCATCTTCTATAAACAATCATGTCTTGAGTGAAAAATTAAATTAGATTTTCTTTCTATTTCTGGCTGAATTTCAAAAAGTTTCTTTTCTGGGAACTGATCCCATTCTGTTTGCCATTTGTTGAGAATATAGCCTTTTATTAGTGGCTTTAGATCCGAAGGTGGGATTTTACACTCCTTTAGCTTTCCTGCTAGGGCTGTTTTTTTTTTTAAACGGAGTGCAGTTCAAAACTCGTGACCAGCAGATGACGACAGCGTGCGCTGATCCTATTACGGTTTTGAATGGTGAATCATATTCTATAGCAATTAAACACACTACATTACACAAACTCTTTCCACACACTGTTCTTATATATATATATATATATATATATATTTGTTTTTTTTTTGTTTTGTTTTTACACACATTACATTTTTTTAACTAAAGTTGCTATTAAAACTATCTGTAAATGTCTTACTCAAAATTTAAGTGAATTGTTCTAAAGTATACTTAAAGGGATAGTTTACACAAAAATGAACATTTAGTCACTATTTACTCACCCTCAATTGGTTCCAAACCCTTTATGAGATTCTTTATTCATGCTGAACACTAAAGAAGACACCATCCATAATACACTTCCATTATTTGAAAAACAAATACTATGGAAGGATATGGGCTTCCAACTTTCATCAAAATATCTTCATTTACAGCTTTGTGACAAGTGAAGGGTAAATAAATGATTACAGAATTTTCAGTTTTGGGTGAACTCCCTTTAAAGAGCCCCTATTATGGGTTTTTGAAAATGACCTTCCATGCAGTGTGTATCACAGCTCTAAGTGAATAAAAACACCCAGCTGAGATTTAAATCTGAAAGTGTACCTCGTTTAAAAACATTGATTCTTTAGCTTAATATTTGACTCTGAGTCGAATAAACGAATAGAGTTGGGTTTGAATCTTTTGTTTGATCGCATCAACGTCGATACGGTACATCACAAAATATGTACGTACAAATATGTACGCGTTTTCCATCCACACACTAGCGGAGGCGCGGGGGATTACGGGACTTATCATGACGCAAAGATGACGATCACTGACAGATGGAGATTCGACTGAGGGGAATAAAGGGTTAAAGTTCATTTTCACAACAATGCCATAGTATAGCCAAACTAGTGCTGTGTTTGTTCCTGTCATTTTTCTGATGATAGATACAATAACCTACGCTGCAGCGCGGGATTCGTTGGCTGTTTGCGATTGAAGGAGCAGCAGAGACTATGGGACTTTGTCAGTAACTTTTACAGTTCATATGGACCAGTTTCTTCTTCCTCCGGATTATAACATGTAAGTGTCATTAAAATTGCTGCCTCGTTTTGTGTAATTTGCTAAATATTTGTTTAATTGTATGTTGTAACTTGTAATCGCTCAGCGTGGCTTGTAATCACTTATCTATTATAGACCAGCGCTTGCGTCTCTCAGGTTAAATCTGTATAAGGCTGTTCACATATTGCGTCCAAAACCACATTAAAAACGTGACGGGTGCTTCTTCCTTTACCGATTCAAATGCGTTTCTGAACTGGCGATCCTCTACTGTTTGCCTTTGCTATGGCCACCATCAGCCGTTCCTACACACACGCAGCGCGGTCAATTTTCAAAATAGTTCACCTTTTGTCACTGTGTGGATTAATACTGAACGCGTGTTTTTATTACTTGGGTTTAGGGTTAAGAGTAGAGCAATATGCTGGTCTTTAACTGCATTATTTATTGCATTCCTGCATTAGGCTCTCACATACTCTGGCTGCTATACTTCATTGGCTTTTCTCCCTGTCTCGTGCTGAACACAGTCGACCAATCACAACAGACTGGGTCATCCAACCAATCATCGCAGATTAGCGTCACGCTAAGGAGGGGTTTGGGAACAAATGAATCGCTGAATGAATCATATAGGATTCGCTGGGATAATTAGGTAAAAAATAAATGCATGTTATAAGACAATGAAAGTGTTTTTTGACCTTGCAGGCATATCAGCTTGTTGTTGGAGACCCCCAAAACCATGACCTTTTTAAAATGCAAAATAGGGGCTCTTTAAGTAAAGTATATTTTATGTACAGACCTGCTTATACCATCAATGCACTTATTGTAATTTCACTATATTTCAGTATATTAATACATAACTAAATATTTAACAATAACAATAATAATAACAACAATAATAATAGTTTAATATTTAACAATATGGTATACTTTAAGTGTAGCAGTAGTAAACTTTGACTTCGCTAATTTACACCTACATTATTTAATCTGAATTTATAACCACTAATGGGGGTTAACTATGCTCTTAGTAGTTATAAATTCACTGTAAACCACAGCTTCTTGGGGCTTATTGCTATAATTTATATGTATTGTATTAGCATTTTTATTATACCGTGTTCCAGTTTGGGTATTATTTTTTTATATTTGAACTGAACTATGAGTACATTTTAAATAAACTTCTATGTTGCTTCCAGTGGACTAAAAAACGTTTATAGACTTAAATTAAGGACACTTGTGTTTATCTTCTTGAGATATGAATATGATCTTTTTTGAATCAGGACTGTTACAATACTTTTACAAAAAGTAGTCACTTAACAGGCTTTTCATTCAAAAGTGTAACATAACTGCTTAACTTAAAATTGGCATGAAACCGAAGTAAAGACTGTCTGTTTTTCCCA
This sequence comes from Danio kyathit, assembly GCA_903798195.1. Lineage (NCBI taxonomy): Eukaryota > Metazoa > Chordata > Actinopteri > Cypriniformes > Danionidae > Danio > Danio kyathit. The sequence continues at coordinate 30,350,718 of LR812525.1, read as the reverse complement.
TATCTTGATCTACATTTACAATGATCCAGAAACTATAGTAAAAATTAAGGTTGGGGCATGATTTAAACCTTGGAATTCGATTGGATTATTGGAAGATGGGAAACGCTAACAAAATGAAGGAAGATTTACAAATGGACAAGGCAGAACAGAAATGAGACACGCACTGACAGCCTCGCGCTAAAGGCATTTCATGTGACCAGAAGTGAAGAACAGTCGTTTCGAGGGGGCGAAAAGGTTTTGGTTTTTGATAAAAGTTTGTGAGGGCAAATTCATTTTTACAAAATAATGAAGTGCACAGATACATTGTTTATAACAAGATACACATATACAGGGTGGGCCATTTATATGGATACACCTTAATAAATTACATAGACAATTGCCTTCAGATGACCCCAAAGATAAAAGTCTACGGAGGTCAGATCGGGAGACCTTGGGGGCAATTTAACTGGCCCACGATGACCAATCCACTTTTCAGGAAACTGTATTCAGGAAACACATTTTATTAAGGTGTATCAATATAAATGGCCCACCCTGTATATTGACTTTAATTATACTACAAGGAATATCAGGATCAAATCATTGTGGGCCTAAATTCATTTGCTGGTTCCTTAAAAATAAAACTTTAACATCAAAGAACGATAAAAATTTTCACAAAGGTTTTAATGGAAAAGGGTTCTTTGGGTTAATAATGTTGTCCATACACTCAAAAAAAAGATTACTGCTGCTTGTTCAAGCTACACGTTTAAAATGAGCTAAAACAACACAATTCTTGTCATTTCTTTGGTCAATTTATTTGTTTTATGTTCAGTCCATTAAATTTGTAAACCATCAAGTTAACTTAAGTGCTTTGTGTTTAGACAACATGAAAGAATTGTATTGGTCCAACTACCTGGTTAGGGGATTTGTAGTTCCCAGCATGCTTTGCGTGGGATTGAATTAAGAGGGAACTATTGACAATAAAAGTAAACGTTAGGTGTTTAAAGTTAATTGAAAGACTTGTTAAGAGTTTAATCTTCACTTTAGTTTGAAGATTTTCATGTAATGCTTTGAGTTTTGAGATTAACACCTTGCAGACGCAGCAATGCTTTTGGGTTTTGGCAGATCAATTAGCAAAACTGCAGTGTGTTGCTTTGCTTAGTGAGCAATAACGGTCCTAAAATTAGTCCTGAGATCAGTCTCAAATCAACTGAATATGCAACTCATGAAACATGCGTCAAAATGGGTCATTTAGAATAACTTTAAAAAAAAAACTAATAGACTTTGAAATGCACGGCACATAATAGACATACGTGATAATTATCAGACCTTTGAGTTTAAGTTAAATAAAAATACAAATTACTTAAACTTTTATTGGATAAAATCAGGTTGAACCAACTCAAATTGCATTTAATTGTGTAAATAGTTTTTTCAGTTGGTGCTACACAAATGTATTGGATGGAAATCCTCAATTAAATTGAGCTCATCCAGTGAGTTTTTTTTTTTTTGTTTTTTTTTTTGAGTGTACTGAAAAAAACAATGGATCTTTGAAGAAACTTTCACTACAAGGTTCTTTGAGCAAACAAAAAACTAGCAAACTTTGAAACCTTTGTTTTGTTAGTTGATGAGTAATTTTAAGTAGCTATAGCCTACTACTATATTTCTACGTGCATCAAAATAGACAAAGTATTGTCATATTTAGAATTTTTAAAAATACATACTGTTAGAACATTAATAAGGGGAAATAAGATGGGTAAATGGTAAATAATCCAACAATAAATGCGTTTCATATTTTCCTTTCATTTAATGTAACAATATTTGGAAATGTACAGTTTATAATGTAAGACAAAGCAGTCCATACAGACCTTTTCATCGACCTTTTCAATATGAGCCTATATTTATAAAATATGGTCGTTCATTCAGAAGGGCGTCACCTGGAACAGCTCTGGTCATGTGACTAATGAAACCATCAAATCAAGACACTCTGCATTTAAAGACTGCTAAATATTATACCGTGATGAAATTGAATCATGTCGAACGACACAAAACATCTATAAAACAAGGAACTGAAGGAGTTTAACTCACCTGTTGATGTCCACAAGCAGATAGCAGACGTGTTTGGGAAGTAATCGACCGACTGCCTTGCTGTTTTAAAGCGTTTATAGGACAATCTGACATCACTCTAATTACAATTCCCACTAATCTAGCCTGGAACATTACAACACTATTATGAGCAAACCAAACATGTGTTAAACATCTGCTTGTGTTTTAATAAGTGGAATGACATAAGCGTAGTGTTAATGAAGTGAACCACGTTTTTGGCCTTAATGAAACTGGATGAAAAGGTCAGCTTTGAATCATCAGCACCTTTCTGAAGTAAAACAAAAGGTAGGCTACAAAAACCCATATGTGTCAGAGGGTTACACTGACGAAAATTCACCATTGTTTTACTCACGTTTAGAAAAAAATAAATAAAATTTTGTAGTTAAACCATGGTAACAAATTATCCTAGTTGTGTTACAACACCAGGGGTGCTCAACCCTGTTCCTGAAGATCGACCTTCCTGCAGTTTTCAGTTGCAGCCCATATCAACACACCTGCCTGCAATTATCAAGCGCTCCTTAGGTTTTAATTAATTGGTTCAGGTGTGTTTGATCAGGGTTGGAGCTGAAATACCATTTGTTACACTAACCATAGTTTAAAGCAGTGGTCTCGAATTCAATTCCTGGAGGGCCATAGCCCTGCATAGTTTAGCTCCAACCACCTCCAAATCACACCTGCTTAATAGTCTCTGGTAGTCTTGAACACCTTGATTAGTTGGATCAGCTGTGTTTGATTAGGGTTAGAGCAAAACTGTGCAGAGCTGCAGCCCTACAGGAATCCAGTTCGAGACCTATGGTTTAAAGGGACAGTTCACCTAAAATTTTTAATTCTGTCATCATTTACTTACCCTTCACTTGTTCCAAACATGTTTGACTTTCTTCAATAAAACACAAAACAAGATATTTTAAAGCATTTACTTCCATAGTATTTGTATTTCTTACTATGGAAGTCAATGGTTACTGACATTCACGCTTTCTCCAAAATATCTTCTTTTGTGTTCAATATAAAAACTCAAAGGTTTGAAACCACTTATGGGGTGAGTAAAAAGTGAGTAAATGTTCCTCTTTGCATGAACTTTCCTTTTATTCATGATTTTTGTAGCAAACCTTGATTATTATACTTTTACTGTAATAAAACCATGGTTCATTTTCATAAGGGTTGAGTGAAAATAATGACAGAAGTGTTCTTGATTCTGAGTTATTCAACACAATTTGTCATGTTTACATCCCACTATTGTACATTCATATCCCAAAGCCGCTCGTCCCCCAAAAATACATTGCTATGTTTAAACACAAGACATTGATCAAAAGGACAGTGCAACTCTAGTTTAAGTGATGCTACGTATGCGTACAATTTCAGTCCATATTTATTGCCGTGTCTATACTATTTCAATGTTTCTTTTCCATTTTGTTTCTATGAAATGTGATGTTTCGGCAGATTTCTCAGGAGCCAAACAAAGGGAGTCAATCCAGATGCGTTCTTTTTGTTTGCATCTCTCATCCTTTTCCCGATACACACAGACTACTGTAAATCAATAATCAACAGTGGCAGTTCATTTGAGCGTCGACGCACGCTCAAAGTGAATTGTACATTCTGATCTAATCCCTGTTTTCTTCTAAACCGTAATAAACATCTCTACAACATCCACACACACACACACACACATACACACGCACGCATCAATCTCTTCCTAAGCTTTCTCAATGTGCCTACACACAGTTCCGTCCCATTAACACCAATAAATTAAAGCAACATACAACAAAAAGACTTAAAATTGTAACACAAAACGCAAAAGGAGAGTGTCTGCAAGCAAATCGATTGAAATAAATACTAATAAAATAAATAGCCCGGACACACATTGTTCGAAAGGAACGAGAATATTGCTAACTTAAACATTTTGGACCGTGTAAAAAAAACGTAAAAACAGACTAAAGTGTTTTTGTCACTTCAGAACAAGTTTAGTTTTACCTAGCAGCATACTTCAGTCATGTTTATGAGGTGCTACACTAGAATACCCCCAGCAACACTATAATCAGACATAGATATCGTATTTATATATAGATATATATATATATAAAACATCAGTTATATTAGCATAGAAGTACTCATAGAATAAGCTGTAGAAGTAGGAACATTATAATCTGTACGTTTTAAAGAATCGTCATCATCGTTATTCATTCCTCTTCAGCGTTTGACAGTATGCAGAGTCTGTTGGTCGATTGACGGGGGTCTCGGATCGAACCCGAGCGAAACAGAGCCAGTTCTGGAATGACAGTAATGAAGGATGTACGTTTTGGATTTTTCAAGTGTGTGTATGTGTGTGTGTCTCGCCCCATGCAGGTGTGTTTCTTTTGCATGACGTGTTGGAATAGAAAGAAAAGATGCAGAAGCGTGTATGAAAGAGTAGGACGCATATTTTTTTCTCTTTATACCTCACTCATTTCGTTTGTGTGTGATCATGTGTGCTTCAGTGTTTTTCAGATATCTACATATGTCTACATCTGTCGTTCATGTGCTTGTGACGATAGTGTCTGCATGTGTGTGAGTATGTGTGTTTTTAGACAGAAATTGAGGCATTGATTGGTTCAGATCTGTGTGTGATTTTGTGTGTGTGTGTGTTTGTGTGTTTTCTAGGTGGTGTTGGCAGCGCTGGTGTCTGACTGGCTCTTGGTGATGTTTTCTCGCTCCTGCAGGTTCTTCTGGTTTCTGCTGGCCTCAGTCAGACTCTGCAGCCGCCGCTCGCGCAGGTCCTCCAGGTTCCTCCAGAGGTCCACTCGCTCCCGCTCTTTCTTCAACTCCCTGAGGAGAGATGAGGAAGAAAGAGTGTGAAACAGAGAGTAAAACACATTTAGGTAAATATAAAGAGGATCAAGATACTGGACCTGCTCATAGAAATTGAAAGTGAAGTTATTGTAACAACTTTGGCATGAGCATGTAAAGTATTCATTACATTTTTCACTCTACTGCAGCCATTTGCTGAAATCATTTAAGAATTTTTTTTCCTCATTATTGTACACACAGCACCCCATATTGACAAAAAATACAGAATTAGTAGTAGAATTTAGTAAGAAAGAAAAACTGAAATATCACATGGTCCTAAGTATGTAGACCCTTTGCTGAGACACTCATATATTTGTGTATAGGAGTATATATGTCATATAGAGCTGAAGTCAGAATTATTAGCCCCCCTTTGAATTTTTTTTTCTTTTTTAAATGTTTCCCAAATTATGTTTAACAGAGCAAGGAAATTTTCACAGTATGACTGATAATATTTTTTCTTCTGGAGAAAGTCTTATTTGTTTTATTTCAGCCAGAATAAAAGCAGTTTTTAAATTTTTAAAATCCATTTTAAGGTCAAAATTACAGTATTAGCCCCTTTAAGCTATAGATTTTTCAATAGTCTACAGAACAAACCATCATTATACAATAACTTGCCTAATTACCCTAACCTGCCTAGATAACCTAATTAAGCTAGTTAAGCCTTTTATTTAAATGTCACTTTAAGCTGTATAGAAGTGTCTTGAAAAATATCTAGTCAAATATTATTTACTGTCATCATGGCAAAGATAAAATAAATCAGTTATTAGAAATGAGTTATTAAAACTAATATGTTTAGAAATGTGTTGAAAAAAACTATATACTAAATACTTTCCGTACCCACTGTATATATATATTTATATTTATTTATTTATTTATTTTTTTATATTTATAGTAATTTATTTATTTTAGTTAACCTAATATGTGTGCTCCAGGGGGTTAACTTCTTTGGTATGTTAGTTTGCGTAATATATGCTTCATTGAATGAAATGTATCTGTTTATTTAAATTATATCTAATTTAATAATAAAATATATTTAAGTTTTTTAGTGTTTTGTTGGATAGGTTATTTAGTGTATTGTGACCTGATTAGCTACTTTATCTTACTTTAGCTCAAACTATACAAACTATCAGTGGTGTAAAGTAACTAATTACAAATACTCAAATGACTGTAATTGAGTAGTTTTTCTCAGGAATTGTAATTTACTGAGTAGTTTTATAAATGTGTACTTTTACTTTTTCTTGAGTACATTTTTTGTGCAGTATCTGTACTTTTACTCCACTACTTTTTTTCAACATGCAGTAACTACTTTATTTTTCTTGTCCATGGGGATTAGAAAAATCAGTTCTGAGATTCCTGTCCAATCAAATCGCACATAATGTAGAAGGTAAATCGCATCATAATCATACACACTCATTCACACACATAAACTACAGACAATTTAGCTTACCCAGTTCAACTATACAGCATGTCAGTGGACAGTGGGGGAAACCGGAGCACCCAGAGGAAACCCACGCGAACATGGGGAGAACATGCAAACTCCACACAGAAATGCCTCGAACCAGTGACCTTCTTGCTGTGAGGCGACAGCACTACCCACTGCGTCGCCCCAAATAGATATCTATTATTTTAATTATTAACATTATTATTTAAAATACAGATCAGAGTGAACTTGTTCTCTGTTTCAAAGGGCTGATTCCCCCATACATCTTGTTTTGCTGTCCTTTAGGGAGAATCCAGCCTTAATTAGCGGAGTCAATCCCCCCATTAATTCGCACCCTGTGTATTAGTAGTATATCCATGTACAGTAGTCAACATTTGAAGTGGATCAAAACCTTTCCTCAGAATTGTCCTAAAACTATTTAACAACACTCAAGCCATGGTCACACTGGACTTTACTCCCCATAGACTTCCATTCATACGCACGCGAATGCGTCAGACCGGAAACGCAGGGTCATGCGTCGAGTTTCGCATTTCGCTGCGGTGCAAAGTTCAAGCTTGGTGAACTCTGACCTGCAAAATCGCATCACTTGACTGCGTGAGACCAATCCAGGATCAAAACATGACCTCTCTGAACAGAAATTTAAAACATGGAGCAATCGTTCGCTTTTTTTAATGTCTAATCATCTTGTTTAATCCCGCCCCTTTTCGCAGCGCCGTACAACAGAATTTCGCATGCTCAAACTCTAGTGTGACTGCGGCTTTATTCTTGTCTTAGGACAATTTAAAAACACTTTTTCATCCACTTCAAATGTTGACTACTGTATAGTATTTACTATGAATAGAATTAATCATATTTCTTAATATTTTTATAAATTTCCTTATATTTAGTATGTAATTTAGTTTTTTCTTTACATTTAAATTTTTAGCAATAGCAATTTACATTTTTTAGTTTTAGCAATTCTAGTACAAGTGCAAAAAAGTTTAACAAATGTTAGTACTAGTTTCTAATAGTTTATTTACTTTGGTTCCTAATAATGTATCCTAAATTTTTATAGCTACAATTTTTTTTAGAATCTCCAATTTTTTAAAGTCGTCATGAAACAGAAGTTAAGATTGTCTTTTTCCACTACTGTGATGTACATCCACTTGAAATGACCCTGAAATGAGAACAAACGTAGGGCATTGGATGACTTTTTTTTTTGGGGGAACCAATTGGATTGTTGAAAGATGGGTGTTGCTAACGAAATAAAGGAAGATGGATGAATGCACAAATTCAGAGCAGAACCGAGACGCCCACTGATAGCCTAGCCCTAAAAGAATTCCATGTGACCAGGAAGTGAAGAAAAGTCATTTTGAGAGGAAAGAAAAGTTATGGTATTTGATTTAAAGTGTATGAGGGCCAAATAATTTTTACAAAGTAATGAAGTGAACAAGTAATGAAGTGCATAGTTTATAGCAAGACCTACTGAATACATATAAAAATAAGAAAAAAAATTATTTCATGGCGACTTTAAATGTAAAAGTCAAATTAATTCTAGAACAGTTACAGCTGTTACCCTTTAATTCAAACAAACAACAAACATAAAAGTAGCTGTAAACTCTGCATCATATTATACACAACTCCTTATGTTGATTTTAAAGCTGTCGACAGGTTAATTTTTGTGCTTATACATCACAGAATGTATTAGATTTCCCTCCAACTAATTTATTGTGGTATGTCCATGTTTCATGGTACTACCAATTCTAATGGACTACAAGTATGCAGTTACACTCACAAATGGATTTGACTTTTTTCAGACTGTCCTGTACTCACTTCTGTTTCTCCACTTTGTAGGAGGCAGTGAGATCGTCAAAGAGCTTGCTGTTCATCTCCATGAACGTCTTCAACACGTTGTAGATGAGAGAGATGATCGTCCTGAAAAAAAAAAAAAACACAACACAGTAAAGTTTAGTATTCTTGACTAATGTCAATAGCATGAATGTTGGTGAAGGGTTCAGAGGACACTCACTGGTTCCAGTGCTCTTTGGAGACTCTGTAAAGCGTCCCGAACACCAGAGGCAGGATGACCTGGCAGTTCTCCTCGATCAGACTCAGAATATACTCATTATTCCAGAAATACAGAGCCCGCTCTGCAACCTGACACACAACACACACAGAGAATGAGGGAGATACACACGAACTGCTGATGTCATCTCAAGCAGAGAGAGTAGAGCTGCACAATCAGATTCTTTCTCTTCTTACATGACGCACATGCAGATTGCCAGATTAGTGACACAAACAGAAGCGAGCGTGCCTCAAGATTGAACCTTACACTGTAAGCTGCTCAGCTAATTTTGTAATTTGTGCATCATTTGCTAATTAAAAACCACCTCGTGTGGATTTTTATAACTCTGAATCTGCATCTCAATTTGGAGGCTGCTACTGTCCTCCAAAGGTCACATTTTTCAAAAGTATCTGGATGCAGCCTTTATGATGCAAGCTGAGATTGCATCGCTCAGAGATGCACTGCCAGACACAATGCACTCAATGGAGCTAGTGATGTCACTGTGAGGGGTAGGATTAGGGGTGGGGTTAGGTGAGTGCAATAAAAAGCATTGGATGCAGCTCAGATTGCGTCTGCACCGAGTCAGCAGCCAGACCCCTCTCACATTTTTGGCCATGTCCTCATATATTGAGGTAGCCTTCATGATTGAAATGGAATACGCTGTGTTTTCTGCCAAGGCAACCCAGAGTGCTAAAATATAATTATGTAAACTGGCAGTGGGCGGAGTTACACAGACCAAAACAAAGACAGACATTCTGACAAGGAACACACATTTTCAAATGAGAATATCTGACTTTAGTATTGTTTTTCAGATAAACAATTATTTTTACTAAGCATGTTTCTCAAATATCTGAAAACATATTATGGTATTTTCAGTCATGCTTTAGACGAGTGAAAACTTACATTTATCACCTTGCATGATTCACCCAAAAATAAAAATTTACTCACTATTTACTCATCCTCATGTGGATTCAAATCTTGATGGGTTTCTTTCTTCTGTTAAACACAAAAGAAGATATTCTGAATAAAGCTGGAAACATTAAGCCATTGACTTCCAAGGTAGGAAAAACAAATACTGTGGAAGTCAATAGTTACAGATTTCCTGCTTTCTTCAAAATATCTTATTTTCTGATCAACAAAGGTTTGAAACAAGTAAAGGGTGTGTAAATAATGACAGATTTTTCATTTTTGGGTGAACTATGCCTTTAGGTCTTTCACGATCACCGTGATCTTGTATGGTTATGAAACAGCTTCAATTTTTAGTATTTTGAGCAGTATTATTATTTCTGTTACAAACGATCAAATAGTCAAAGAAGTGCTATTTAAAAACTGTTTATAGTTGGAATATAAACATTTATATGTTTGATCAAATGTGCTTTATACACGAATAATTATACCGAATAATTAGATTCTTCAAAAAATACTGATTCCTACAGAAATGAAAGGTGTCATTGGTCATTAAGAAAGTCATCAGACAACAGTGGTTTGTTCTGTAGCTAATCAGAAAAAACTAAATCATTCTTAAGGTGGCTAATAATAGTGACCTTAAAAAAATAAGTTAAAGAAAGGAATTTTTTTCAAAATCGTTACTATTACTAACATAAAACAGTCCCCCTCAACACATGTAGTGAGGGCTTTTTGGGAGGAGGAAGTGAATTTAATGATTGAAGAAAATATCTGGGATCATATTCTTGCACGAATACATTCATCATCAATAAACACTTGGCATACTCTCATTCAATTTAAGGTCGTGCACAAAATACACTGGTCTAGAACTAAACTGAATAAAATTTTCCCTGATCTTGATCCAACTTGCCTTCGCTGTACAACCCAACCAGCTACACTGTTATATACTTTCTGGTCTTGTTTGAAACTGTCTGATTTAGGTATTTTTCTGCTGTTTTTTCACTATCAATAGACTCAAACACCTTAACAGCACTGTTTGGAATCCTGCCAGAATATGTTGAATTAAATTCATTACAGGCTGATAGTGAAGCCTTTGCAACTTTACTGGCTAGACGACTTATTTTTATGAATTGAAAGTCAGCAGCTCCCCCTTCTTATCGGCAATCGTGTTTTTGATTTCTTACATGCCCTTCAAATAGAAAAGATTCGGTTCACAATAAAACAAAAGGCAGAACAGTTCCAGAAAGTCTGGAGCCCTTTTCTAAAAAAATTTAAGCAGACACATATATCTTAATTGCCTTCTTTCTCTTGCTTTTCTTTGTATAATTAATTAATTAATTAATTAATGTATTTATTTATTTATTTATTTATTTATTTATTTATTTATTTATTTATTTATTTATTCTTTAGTTTTTTTTATTATTCTTATTTTTATGTTATCTTATGTTTGTATATCTTTGTGTATATACAGTATGTGGTGTTTTACTTTTTATTTATATACTTATTTAGTGTATAATTATATTTTCTTGATTATTTCTTGTTTGGTGAATTGTATCAGTGTGTATATCTATATGTATCAATATTACGTATATTTTATTGTTTGACCTAAGATGAACCTAATAAAAAATAACATTTTTAAAAAAGTACAATTTTATTCCAGCAAAAAGAAATAGGACTTTTTTTCCAGAAGAAAATAATAATAATACTAATAATTAATTATACTAATAATACTAATGTCCTTGCTTTGTTAAACATCACTTGGTAAATATTTGAACCTAAAGTCAATAACTTGTTATTTTGTTAAGGTTGTCTATTCATTTATTTCTATTGATCTCTATTCTAAAAAACAGACGAATGAATGCGAATGAGGAAGCAGACCTGGAAATGAGGGCTGGAGATGCAGCCTGCGATCTGTTTGAAGAGAGGCTCCTGCACACGGATAAACTGAGAGGGTTCAATCACGTCCAGAATCTCCTCAATCTCCCCAGGAACATCACCTGTGCTCATGTCACATCATTAGAATATGCTAGCAGATACTTACAGACAAACACAGCCCAGTTCAAAACTCATCAGCCACTATTAACAAACAACATAAACTTCAGTATCTGTGTCAGCCAATGCTGATGTGTCAAACATTAGCCTGATAAACCAATCATTATTACCTATTGTTAGCCTGGTTTGCATTAACACGTTTTAATACTAGTGCTGGGCAAAAACTGAATTGTGATTAATAGCATCCTAAAGGAAGGTTTGTTTTGACATAATTTAAGTGTGCTATATTTATATTAATCTATAAAACATATAGTTCAGGCCCGTAGCCAGCCTATTAAGTAGGGTGGTTCGTTTTCTCAAAAAGTGGACCTTTTTGCGGTTTTTCGTCTCATTTTCTGTTAAATCATGATGTTTAAATACGGCATTGTACGGACATATTCCGCACAATTATTTGCTGGATTAGCTTGTCAGATGGTGATCATAAGCACACCTTTTTAATGCAACAAAAATATTTCAACTACAGTTTTGTCAAAGTGCTTACCATACCATTTGACCACAAAGTAAGTTATTACAGTTTAATAAATAATGTTACGAGATTAGAATTTTAAATTAAAAATGAATAAAAATATCTTTAAAAAAATACATATTTTTAAAATACAAATGTATTACCCTACATCATAAAAAAAAAACTAAACAATTAAATATCTGTCAACCTTGTTTTAAATTAAAATACTGTCATACTATCAAAAATGACACAAATGAGCTCATATAAGGGCCAAATTCTGGACTTTGTCAGCGAGGGATGGGTTTTTCGAACCACCCAAACCTCCCGTGGCTACGGGCCTGTAGTTATAATATAAAAATTATATATAAATTTAAATATCTATGTAGCAAAATATTTTGTATAGTTTGCTTCTATGTATGTCTAATAATAAATATAAGAGCAATATCACACGAGTACCAGTGCAATGCGGCTCTAATTCGGCACTGGTGGGACGTTTTTAGTCCCAACCAACGTTGTTGGTCTCCCTCTGAGTGTTTTAGAAGGATTCATCTTTATAATTATCAAACTTTTCATTATTTCACAGTTCAGCTATAAATAACAACAGTAATGTATTTCTGTATTTTGATGATTACATTTAAAACACTACTACTACTTCTACTACTACTATTACTTTTTTAATTTATGTCAGAGACCCACAAACATTCAAACGCATTGATAAATGATTTAAATATTAACTATACATCTACTACTTATGCATTACTCATTTATCTTAGAGACAGTAAAATATTTTTAGTTTTTATACTTTGAATTTGTTCTAGAAGAATTCAAATTTATTTTTAAATGTTTCTTCTAATATTCTGGTGATTGTTTTTCTTCAGTTAAAGTTAAGTTAAAGCTTATAGTTGTATGCTTTTCATCATTAATCATTTTTTCAATATATAGTTATTTTACATTTAGTTTCATTTTAATTTAGTTTTATTTAGTAATATAGTGAATTATGTTGTGTTCTTGTGATTTATATGCATTTGTTCTATAATTTTGAGTTTCATTTTCAATATGTCTGTGGCTTTGAATTATTTTAGTTTTCATTTATTTTAGTACATCAGTTTAAACTAAATGAAAAAATATTTCCTTGGCAACTAGCCAGAAATAAAATGTAATTAAATAAAAAAGTTACTGTTCATTTTATTTCAACTGACAAAAAACATTTCATTTTGTCTTTAACTACATTAATCGTTCTGAGAGCTACACATATACAAAGCTTTTCTTACCTCTTTCTGAGTGCATGTTTTGGGCCAGTATCTCAGCAGCCCCCTGATAATCTAATGAAACACAAAAAAAAACAAGAAGAAAATCATCATTTTTGGTGTGACATTTACATATACATACCAGCACCAATATTAGGTATTTATATGAAATACCATGACAAATTAAATAAGTCTTACGTGTTCTGTAACTGTGGCGTCCTTCTCCATGAATTGCACCACACAGTAAGCCAGCTGATGAAAAGAGCAGCAAAAAGATTTCTAATAAAGTCACTTTCACACTGTATGTGTCGCGTTAAAAGCTTATTGATTTCAGTTGCAGGTGCTCCCGATTAAAGTCTGTATGTGTGTGTGTGTGTGTGTGTGTGTGTGTGTGTAACCATGCTTTAGGGAGATTGCCTACTGATTATAATGCACACAGCCCAAAGATTACAGCCTTTATCTGCTTTCCATGGTTTGATCTGAAGCACTTGACAAAAATCAAGCGTTCTTCTAATCAAGATCCTAAATGCCACCACATGGCTTTATCAACAGTCTGCCAGCAGTCAACACACTGCCACATTTCTATACTGAACAATACAAACAGGACAGCCAATAATGTAGGTGTAGCTGATATATGTCTGTCAACAAATGCTTTTGGTCTGTTTTCTGGATTTACAAAGAAAAGTTTCATATGAAAATCTATTACTATTATTATTATAATCATCAATATCAGAGAAGCATGAACATGGAATTGCAAGTTACTGAACAATTACCTTAAAATATACTATTACTACAATTAAATTATCATTGCAGATACCTATTAACATGCAAACGCATTAAGCTCTTAAAATGCTAATTAAAAACTACTATTACTAGTATGCACTTTATTCTGCAATGCGGAACGTGATTGTTTTATGACTTTTGATTCATTTGCAAATTGGAGAAATGACTTGGATTCAATTCAAATTCTAAAAACAAGTGTGTTTCTGACTATAAATAACAATGAAAACTAATATAATATCAAAACACCAGTTTGCAACATTAATCAGCGATGGACCCTTTTCACATTTCCAGGTTTCTCAGTAGCGGAAGTCATCATTAGGTAAACTTAGCACAGTGAATGGGAGAATACAACAAATATTTTTTTACAATCTTTTTTGCTGAAATAATAAAAGAAAAACGCCACGATGGTGTGACAAGACTCTCAGAAAAAAATTATAAATAAATTGTGTGAGACTGATAATGGCAACCAGAAGAGAGAATAACATCACATTTACTGTCCCGCCCCATAGACACTGCATTTTAAATGCCTCATTCAAGTAAATCTTTTGTAATTTGATGCAAAGATTATATAATACATACATAAATACATATAAATCTATATAAGTTTTTAAATATATAAATATATATTAAAAACTTTCAAGGATTTAAGATTATAATGACCGTTAAACACATCATAACAGTCTTGTCAAAAGAGTCCATTAGGTTCAAATGGCTGTGCCTACTCTCATGTGAACGAATATGGTCAACACAAACTAAAGAAAACTAAACTTAAATCAAATTTAAAGTAAAATATAGACATTGGGTTAAGTTGGTGTTGGAATGGGGGTGGGGCAAAATATTAAAAAGACTAATAAATGGCCTAATCTAGCGGTTAGTGCGTCGACACACAGCATCGAGGTGCTCACGGTGACAAGAGTTTGATTCCTGGCTCGAGGTCCTTTACCAATCCTTCCCCTATATCTGCTCCCCACACTTTCCTGTCTGTAAATCTCCACTGTTCTATCGCAATAAAGGTGAAAACCCCTAAAAAAATTATTATAAAAAAGACTAAAAACAACTAAATGATTAAAGCTTTAACTAAAATTTAATAACAGAAATATTTCAAAAACAAAGGGTGGCGCAAGAAGGTTGCTGGTTCGAGCCTTGGCTGAATTAGTTGGCATTTCTGTGTGGAGTTTGCATGTACTCTCCGTGTTCGCTTGGGTTTCCTTCGGGTGCTCCGGTTTCCCACACAGTTTAAAGACTTGCTGTAGGTGAATAGGGGTAAGCTAAATTGTCTATAGTGTATGTGTGTGAATGGGAGTGTATGAGTGTTTCCTAGTGATGGATTGTGGCTGGAAGGGCATCTGCTGCATAAAAACATATGCTGGATAAGTTGGCGGTTCATTCTGCTGTGGCGACCCCTGATTAGTAAAGGAACTAAGCTGAAAAGAAAATGAATGAATGAATGAATGAATTAATTAATGATTTCAAAAACAGCTTCACATGAAACCCATTCTGTAGCACATTTGTGGGAAATCTGCAGTATATACTGGTTACTTGTATTTTAGCAGACATTACAGTACATTTGTCCTAATTGGCGTATCATTTTCTCAAGTTATAACAGAGACGGTTGCTCTTGTTGAAGGGCACAGTACTGACAGCACACGTCCTGTTCTTCAGAGCGTCGCACAGACACCTCAGTGGCGGAGCCTGCCTTTTTGGTGCATCATGTGGGTGTAAGTGAGAAAGCCTGGGTTAGGTGCAAAAAACTGAAGAAATAAAAGTCCTTAATAACTAACTGCAAAATGTCATATAAAAGCAAATGAAAATGACAGTTTTAAATGGATAAAAATGTGTTTTATTCAGCAATTGTGCTATTTATTGTGCAATGTTTTACATGTATTTATTAAATGTATTTTATGTTTTCAGACTTTAAATAATAAACAAATATTAAGAAATATTACTTGTTGCACATAGTAAAGATCTGGGGTGCCTCACCGAAAACCATCGTTAGACAACTAAGGTCGCAAGTTGCATCGTTACAAACATAGTTTGCTGATTTGGCATTTCCTAAATCCATCACTTTATTTTGTGCCCGAAATTTGTCCTGGGCAAAAAGGTGCTACAACATTGCTCTAAGCAGACGATAAAATAAAACAAACAAAACAGTTAAGAACAAACAATTAAAAACATACATTGTTTACAAAAAAATACTGTATTTAAATATATAACTATGAAATATATAAAGCACAGAACACAGTCAAGTGCTAATGTACTACAGGTGCATTGTTATTGGTAGAGTTCAACAGTTTTATTGAGGAATGAACCATCAACTTATCCAGCACATGTTTTACGCAGCGGATGCCCTTCCAGCTGCAACCCATCTCTGGGAAATATCCATACACACTCATACACTACGGACAATTTAGCCTACCCAATTCACCTATACTGCATGTCTTTGGACTGTGGGGGGAAACCAGAGCACCCGGAGGAAAACCCACGCGAACGCAGGGAGAACATGCAAACTCCACACAGAAATGCCAACTGACCCAGCCGAGGCTCGAACCAGCGACCTTCTTGTTGTGAGGCGACAGCACTACCTACTGCGTTGCCCATATATATATATATATATATATATATATATATATATATATATATATATATATATATATATACTGTACATACATACACACACACAGTATATAGCATTCGTTGATGTTTTTAATTTATAGCAGGTTATTTATAAAGATATGTATCTGTATATGACATGGGCCTGTTGGTTAGAACATTTCTACAGTGCTTTGAATGTCAAATTGTAAAAGTAGACTTTTCAAAAAATAAATAAATAAATAAACAATATCCTACTTAATAATAATAATTATTATTATTAAGTAGGATTTTTTTCCATTTCTTAATATATAGCCTACTGTAAATTGGGCCTACAACCATTAACGATTTATATGATTTATATATGAGATTAGAATATGTGTTAGCTTAGTGATTTTATAATCTTGGAATGTAATATTCTCAATAATATTTGTAAATGAAACATATATAGGTATTAAATAGGTTTAATTAATATGAAAAACGAGTACATGTTTTTACCAAAAATTGGTATTGGATTTGCAAAATTTAGCAAAATATTATGTTTTTTTTCTCTAAGAAGTTGTTACTCCACCGTGGGTTTAGAGCATCATTATGGACTTTTTACATTATAGCTAATGTGGTTCAAACAATGGATCTGCGACAGAGAAACTAAAGTTCTGGGAAACACTCGTCACTTTGTTGTTCTTTTCCCAAACGATGCATCATACTATGATAGTTCAGCAACGAGTTATGTTGTTGTATCTCTCTCTCTTTTATTAAGATTTTACATTCATTCATTCATTCATTCTATTAGTTACATTCTTTTTTAACATGCAATAGCTACACAGATTCATATTTGTGTTTCTCTATCCTTATCTGTGGGGTCATTTTTTCTGTATAAAGCTGCTTCTAACATTCCTCAATAGTGTGTAAATATTTTCCAAAAGTCATTTAAAAGATTTTAATAGGAGTTTAATACAGTGCCTAGCGTACACCCCTCACAAATCTGTCTTTTAAAATAATATTTTTAATAGGAAGCTATACAGTATTATATTTGTGCATACATTAGATTAGTCAGTACTGAAGCTAAATCTGGAGCTTATCGAACAAAATAACTTATGATAACAGTCCAAAAACTAGTACACCCAAATTTATATGTTAGAGAAAAATATTAAATACAAATTTAAAAAAGAGGAAAAATCAAGAGAAGCAACAATTTTTGAAATTTTGTAGGTTGTAATTAATTTTATTTTTTGCAATATTTAGCTTAAATTTAATAGTATTATCTTTCAATTTCTAAATATGTTTAGTGACTAAAATATTATTTTAATAAATATATCTGTTTAATAAATCTGTTTGTTTAAATGCACCAAAGTACATTGCCTACATTCACTGAGAAATGGATACAAATATTCATTTTCAAAATGGGGTGTACTCAATTATGCTGAGCACAGTATGCACAAATAAAATACAGTAGATATGAATCCTAGTATGCATATGTGACCCTGGTCCACAATACTAGGCATTTACTGCACAAGCAATCGGCAATAATACACTGTATGGGTCAAAATTATTTTTCTTTTATTCCAAAAGTAATTAGACTATTAAGTAGGGCTGCACGCTATTGGAAAAATGTAACATTGCTATATTTTTTTGTCATGCGATAAATATTGCAATATGAATACAATTTTACCAGGTGACAATATTATTTGGAAACAGTTTATAATGTTAGACTGATTAGGATAATTCTGCATCTTCATAACATTTAATAAACAATCTATATATATATATATATATATATATATATATATATATATATATATATATATATATATATATATATATATATATATATATATATATATATATACTGTATATATATATATTAATTCATTCATTCATTCATTCATTTTCTTTTCGGCTTAGTCCCTATATTAATCTGGGGTCGCCACAGCGGAGTAGGATAGGATTCTGCAACTCTATAACATTTAATAAACAATCTATAAATACAATCAAGAAAAAGATACAACTGAAATAAACTATGTTTATCGTTTTCCGAGTCTAACAGTATTCGGGTACAGTAACTAAATAATAGAAATAAAAATAATTCAATAAAATTAATCATTGGTCAAATCACAAATGGCACAATTTCCTAATGCCTGAATGCTTTTTAAATAATTATACTATCAAAAACACATGCAAATGAAAAAATGTAATATAAACTCAACATTGCATATACTGCGAGGGGACTTTTGCGAATGATCACATTGCGATATCGATGCTCAAACAATATATTGTACAGCTCTACTATTAAGTGTAGATCATGTTCCATGAAGATATTTGTTTACGTTTCTTGTGTAAATATATCAAAGCTCAATTTTTTAATAGTAATATGCATTAATAAGAACTTAATTTGCACAATTTCAAAGACAAATGTCTCTGTTTGTTGATTTTCATATTGAAGATGTTCAAATCTTGGCCAAAAATGTTTCTATTGTAACGAATCATACATCAATGGTAAGTTTATTTATACGGATTTTAAATCTCAATCTCAAAAATGAAAAAGAATCGCTGAGAGTTTTTATAACTAAATGATGTCATCATCAATCTGCACACACACACACACACACACACACACACACACACACACACACACACACACACACACACACACACACACACACACACACAGCATTTACTTCCATATTAATATATCCCCTGGTGAGCACACCAGCACAATGCACCTGAGCCTCAGAGAGCTCACGCAAAAACAGTGTGAAAAGGATGCTTTCTCCAAAGGGACGTAACACAAATGTGTGTGTGGAGATGTGTGTTGCTTTTTTCTCACAAAAGCACTTCTGCACTGTTGCCTGGTGAGCTGTTAGGGTGGTGATGGTGTGCGAGTGCGTCTGTGTGTGTGCGTGTGTCTGCTTTGGAAGGGCTGATGTCACATTAAACCTCTGTCTTTCCCCAGGGGGTGAGAGCTTTGTTCACTCCTGTTTTTTTTTTTGTGTTCTCTCTCTAAAGAGAACATCATAATTATGCTCTTAGTTTTCGGTGTATGTAGTGCTTAAGAAAAAGGTTTAGCTTGATGTTTAACTTGCAAGGGAATGTTTATGTGCATGTGTGTTTGAATCTTTGTAGAAGGTTTTGGAAGCCTGTTTTGACTATAATGCATTACTTTGTTGCTTAACTTTAACGTTATATCTTGCAAGTACAACTCTGGAAATCACAACTGTGAGTTTATCTGTGAATTGCAACTTCATTTCTTCACAACTGGGATTTTATTTAACTTAGTGTGCAATGTGGAAATGTAGATGCTCTTTTCTGTGATTGTTCCAGGACTTCCAATTCATTTGTCTATGGGGCAATTGACTGGGAGTAACAAACAGCAGTAAACGGTCAAATTACTTGCCCTACAAAAAAGTGTGTTAATGACTACAAATAAAAGTCTAAATATAATACTAAAAAATACTAGTTTTAACCATGGCGACGCAGTGGTGCAGTAGGTAGTGCTGTCGCCTCACAGCAAGAAGGTCGCTGGTTCAAGTCCTGGCTGGGTCAGATGGCATTTCTGTGTGGAGTTTGCATGTTCTCCCTGCGTTCGCGTGGGTTTCCTACGGGTGCTCCGGTTTCCCTCACAGTCCAAAGACATGTGGTACAGGTGAATTGGGCAGGCTAAATTGTTCATGTATGAGTGTGAATGAGTGTGTATAGATGTTTCCCAGAGATGGGTTGCAGCTGGAAGGGCATCCGCTGCGTAAAACATATGCTGGATAAGTTGACAGTGCATTCCGCTGTGGCAACCCTGGATTAATAAAGCCGAAAAGAAAATGAATGAATGAGTTTTAAACATCAAGCAGCACAACAGGCTGTTTTTTACTGCTAAAAATCAATAGAAGTGAATAAAACTGTCTCCAGCTGATAAGGCCAGAACCTTATTGTAAAAAAAAATTAAATAGAAAAAGAATACATGAAAGAATAAGGTCAATACCTCATGCTTGCAAGTTTATATCTCACATTGTAAACTTTTTTCACTTTAAATATCACAGTTTTGTAAATAGTTTTATAATCTTATTTTACTTTTGTTTTTTTAAATAGGTCATGGATCCAAAAATTGTCCATTTTTCACATATAAGAAGCAAATGGATTCGAGAAGGTATGGCATCCTGCTTTCTAATATATATATATATATATATATATATATTTACTGTATATATACCCTTCCAGCCGCAACACAACACTGGGAAACACCAGTGGTGTAGCGGACAGGCACGCACCGCGGGGGCACCCCCCGCTCTTCAGTTTATGATTGCACCAACCCAACACCAGCCCCAACCCCCACAACCCCACCCCCCGCCACCCTGCTCTTCACCATGGGGCCCCGCATTTTGCGCTACGCCACTGGGAAACACCCATACACTCTTGCATTCACACACATATACTATGGCCAATTTAGCCTACCCAATTCACCTAAACCACATGTCTTTGGACTGTGGGGGAAACCGGAGCACCTGGAGGAAACCCACGCCAACACGTTACATGGGGAGAACATGCAAGCTCGACACAGAAATGCCAACTGTCCCATCCGGGGCTCAAACCAGCGACCTTCTTGCTGCGAGGCGTTCGTCCTACCCACTGCGCCACTGTGACGCCTATTAGACGTCTATTAAACACAAAATTGTTTGCTGGGAACAATTTGCTGGGAACAATTTGCTGGGAACAATCACCAATTTGAGGATAGTAAATGCTAGAGGCAGACACCAATACAGGATTACTTCAGCAACAAAAATATTCACTAGCACTTTGTAGGAAAAAAATGTCTTGGATTTCCTTGTTACACTAATAATATAAATAATAAATAGTAATAATAAAATAAATATAATAATAACAACAACAGAGAGAGAGCTGGGTTTCCATCCTAACAGCGAATCTTTTCAAAGTTCACAAAAAAAACAAAAAAATCCTAAATGCAAATTAGGTCCGATTCCATCAAGCTATTAGAGGAGCTGACTATAGTATTGGTAACCTAGCAACCAAAAATAGACAAGGCAAGCATAATGGACGAAACATTGACATCCAATCAGAAGAGCTGTAGCATTTAAAGTGACAAAAGACAAAGATGCAATGTATGTCTACAATTGCCTAAACAATATCATGCATTGGTGTGAACCCAAATGCAGTAGCTGCATACAAGCCTTAAGCCAAAAAAAGGCTTACGTTTGTAACTTGTCTACCTGAAAGCCGTCCATAAATAGTAAATTACTGTCTAAAGTAAAAAGAACTCTGATTAACTCTCAACACTTTACAAGGCTTTGATATGTTTTGACTTGGTGCATGATAAGAATCCCATACCCAAGAGACACCTCAGTGGCGTTCAATCCCCTGGTGTCACTCAATAGTTTTAAGCTCAATGCCAGCTAAGCTCCTATCATCCCATATAAATCCACCAGACTTAACTCAATCGCTCGCCATTAGTTCCTATGCAAACAAATAAAATAGTAACCAAATCACAACCACCAAATGTTATACGGAGGTCAAAAGAATCACTGAAATGCACACTTAATTCTGGTGACAAAAGCATTTGCAAAAATAGCATTTAGTGTTTAGCCTTTCATCTCGCTAAGAAACATTCTACAGGAGCCTTGAGGGAAGTGTGATTGAGGATTTGGTCAAACTGTGCTTCTGTTTCTATGGGAAAGACATTAAAAAAAGTCTGGCCACCCGAAGGCATTCCCTGAGAGAGCACTTTATGCCCTTGTGGCGAGAAGGAAGTATAAACAGCCCGGAGTGTGGGCTCTGAATTATGGATGGAGTGATATTGACAAGGGAAAAGGGCGAGTGTAGGAATGTAGGACAAGCACTTTCACATATACACATACACGCACACTTATTGACATACAGGCGCTGCTAATGTAACAAGCACTTTTCAGGTGTAACATGGCAGAAATATTAAGGAATAATCTTCTGAATCTGTTGAAGAAATTAATATAAAACAGGGTTTGGGGTCAGTAAGATATTGATGCTTTCCAAAGCTGTGTTTATTTCAACTAAATGTTCAAAAAATATTATTTAAACTTAATCATTGCAATTTTATTAGTCTTCAGTGTAGCCTGATTCTTCAGAAAAAATTATTCTGATGAATCGTGTGACTCAAGTGTGATGTTACTATGGTTTTACTAACATTATACTGTTTTTCTCAATTGCTTTGGCTCAATTCTTGATTGAAATTTTTATTTTTCAAAATAATAAGTGCAGATCTCTGAAAAATTAGCTTATTGTTCATTTCAGAGTGGCATTTCTTATTGATTTAAGCAAATGGCAAATGCTTTGGCACATGTCTGCAGTAAGTCCAATTGTCTCTAGTTTGGACAAAAAATATTTGCATTTGGCTTGTTGATCAAAACCAATGAGTCGATTCTCATTTAAACTGTCAAACTCTTCACAACTTCTCAAGCATTTTTCATCATGTAAGCCATCACACTCAAAACTGTTTATTTAATTATCAAACACTTGTATACGCTGGGCTAGGGCTGGGTGATTAATCGAAAAAGTAATCGAAATCGACATTCAGAACCTATAATTGATCAAATTTTTCCAGGTCAAATGCTTTTTTAATTACTTTCTCTACCGCGTGTGGAGTCACGTGACCCGACTCTGTTTAGGCTGATTTATACTTCTGCGTCGAACGCACAGGTATGGTCCGGCGCAGCCTTTTGTGAGCTTGCATACCCGCGCACCTCTCAAAAATGTATGTTTGCACTACTCTGACAATGATTTGAAGTGAACTATAAGGGTAAACAATAAAATAAATAAATAAAATAATCATTCATTAATCGTAATCGAGTTAAAATGTTCAATTAATCGAGATTTTGATTTTAGGCCAAATCGCCCAGCCCTAATATACACAAGTTTACACCATAAATACATGATATTGCCATTATTTTTAATGTCGGCTAAATTGATGGAAGAAGTGCACACTCATACACTATGGACAATTTAGCCAATTTAGCCTACCTACTGCGCCACCGCGTCACCTGATTGCACTCTACATGTAATACATTTGTACTTAAAAAAATGTACTGTATAAATACAAATTCATAAATTCATTCATTCATTTTCTTTTCGGTTTAGTCC
Source organism: Danio kyathit (assembly GCA_903798195.1). NCBI lineage: Eukaryota > Metazoa > Chordata > Actinopteri > Cypriniformes > Danionidae > Danio > Danio kyathit. The sequence continues at coordinate 30,327,196 of LR812525.1, read as the reverse complement.
CTTTATTACAGTTTTTCTCAGTGGCTTTGTTGCATTTCTCACAACACTATTTACATTTGCACAACAGTTAATGCATTTCTCAAAACAATTAGTCATTGTTGCACATCACAGTAGCAGTTTCTCATTCCTTCCAACAAATTGCAAATGCTTTTGGACATGCATCAATTGCTTTCATACAACTCTCTGCTGTTTGTAACATTATCATTTGCTTATGTCATGTCAGTCAAAATTAACTAAACTTGTGAATGCTGAATAGTCATTCCAAATAAAACTAATAGTCCTCATGACACTTTCATTGACATCTTAACTTGCTTTTGAGGAATGAGCTATCCATTTTACGAAAGTGACACGCTTTTGCAGGTTATCTACTAGGTTTTGTAGTTTGCACTAATTGTTTTGAGAAATGCATTAACTGTTGTGCAAATGTAAGTAGTGCTGTGAGAAATGCACCAAAGCGACTGAGAAAAACTGTAATCTGTGGTCGCCACAGCGGAATGAACCGCCAACTCATCCAGCACGTTTTTACGTAGCGGAGGCCCTTCCAGCCACAACCCATCTCTGGGAAACATCCACAAACACTCATAAACACTCATACACTATGGACAATTTAGCATACCCAATTCACCTGTACCGCATGTCTTTGGACTGTGGGGGAAACCGGAGCACCCGGAGGAAACCCACGCGAACACAGGGAGAACATGCAAACTCCACACAGAAACGCCAACTGACCCAGCCGAGGCTCGAACCATCGACCTTCTTGCTGTGAGGCGACAGCACTACCTACTGTGCCACTGCGTCGCCATAAAAACAAATGTTCATTTATTTTTTTTTCTATGTACTATTGACTAAATATTTTTATTTAACCTTATTTTCCATGGTTGACTGTCATGGTGAAAAAGCAACTAATCATGTTGAGCAATGTGGCTCACGTGATGACAAATACACTTTATGATTTGGTGGTCTTGGCCAAATTACTGACACCATAACTTGGTTTTGAAGCATGAAATGTTTTGGGGGAGTAACTACATTTTGTAGGCATGCAATGCAGTTCTGAAGTTCCAGCAAACATTTTTGAGATTTGCACTCACAGTTTAGAGAATGTTAAGACGGTTTTGAAAAATGTGCCAAAGCAATTGAGAAAAACTGTAATATTATCTCATTAACATACTTTCCGATTTAATTTTTTTTCCCCACCAGTTTTAGTGTGTTTTTAGTTTTTAAAATAACTTTTTTTATTATAGTTTTTTTATTATTAACAATAATATCTCTATACATTATAATAAACTATACTACACTATACAATACTATAGAAAATTATTATAATATAATTATATTATATTATAATTATATAATTATTATATATAAGGAAAATTATTAATTTAAAATTTACTATTTATACTATTTTATAAGGCAAAACTCATACATTTTTTATGTCTTCTATAATATATATAAATTTCTTACTGACCCCAAACTTTTGAACAGAGTATATGTCAACATTCTACAGACACACACAGATATTGACACATAATTGCAAGGTTCAGACATGAAACAGCGGCCCCAAATTTCCAAAACTTTTTCTGGACAACCAAAATGTACTAGTGTTATTACAGATAAAATATAGAAATAAATTATTAACAATAATAAGAATAATAATGATTAAGATAGACAGACAGACAGACAGACAGATGATAGATAGATAGATAGATAGATAGATAGATAGATAGATAGATAGATAGATAGATAGATAGATAGATAGATAGATAGATAGATAGATAGATAGATAGATAGATAGATAGATAGATAGATAGATAGATAGATAGATAGATAGATAGATAGATAGATGAACAATTCTGTGAACAATCCCTGTAAATGTCTATTTGTGCACTTTTTAAGGCCACTGGATTTAGCTCTAGTATTTGGCGTCCCCTTGTGGCACGACATCATATTACAGTCCATTAATGAACAGCATGGGATGTGAAAGTGAGTGTCTGGGCATCTGACTCTAACCTGCGCATGAAAAATGGAGAGAGACTTGGCAGTGTGCAGGGGGATCAGGACCCTCACCAGGAACTGCTTGTGCTCTGATTTCAGAGGCAGAGCAAAGCCGTTTATGATACTGGAGAAAGAGGAGAGGAGAGGAGAGGAGAGGAGAGGAGAGGAGAGGAGAGGAGAGGAGAGGAGAGGAGAGAAAAGAGGAGAGGAGAAAAGAGGAGAGGAGAGGAGAAAGAGGAGGAGAAAAGAGGAGAGTGAGAACTAGAGAAGAATAGAGGAGAGGAAAATAGTGAAGAGGAGAACATGAGGAGATGAGAATAGAGAAGAAAAGAGGAAGAGGAAAATAGTGAAAGAGGAGAACAGAGGAGATGAGAATAGAGGAGAGGAGAAAAGAAGAGAACAGAGGAGATGAGAATAGAGAAGAATAGAGGAGAGGAAAATAGTGAAGAGGAGAACAGAGGAGATGAGAATAGAGAAGAATAGAGGAGAGGAAAATAGTGAAGAGGAGAACAGAGGAGATGAGAATAGAGAAGAAAAGAGGAGAGGAAAATAGTGAGAGGAGAACAGAGGAGATGAGAAGAGGAGAGGAGAAAAGAAGAGAACAGAGGAGATGAGGAGAGAAGAATAGAGGAGAACAGAGGAGAGAAAAAATAGAGGAGAAGAGAAAAGAGAAGAACAGAGGAAATGAAAATAGAGGAGAGCAGAATAGAGGAGAGGAGAAAAGAGAACAAAGGAGATGAGAATAGAGGAGAACAGAGGAGATGAAGATAGACAGGAGGAGAGGAGAACAGAGGAGAACAGATAAGTGAAGAACAGAGGACATGAGAATAAAGGAGAGGAGATAAGAGGAGAACAGAGGAGAGGAGAATAAAGAAGAGAAAAATAGAGGAGAGGAGAAAAGAGGAGGACAGAGGAGAGAAGAAAAGAGGATAACAAAGGAGAGGAGAAAAGAGGGGAACAGAGGAGAACAGAGGAGAACAGAGGACATGAGAATAGAGGAGAACAGAGGAGAGGAGAATAAAGGAGAGGGGAAAAGAGGAGAACAGAGGAGAACAGAGGACATGAGAATAGAGGAGAACAAAGGAGATGAGAATAAAGGAGAGGGGAAAAGAGGAGAACAGAGGACATGAGAATAGAGGAGAACAAAGGAGATGAGAATAAAGGAGAGAAAAAAAGAGGAGAGGAGAAAAGAGGAGAACAGAGGAGAGAAGAAAAGAGGAGAACAGAGGAGAACAGAGGACATGAGAATAGAGGAGAACAGAGGAGAGGAGAATAAAGGAGAGGGGAAAAGAGGAGAACAGAGGAGAACAGAGGACATGAGAATAGAGGAGAACAAAGGAGATGAGAATAAAGAGAAAAAATAGAGGAGAGGAGAAAAGAGGAGAACAGAGGAGAGAAGAAAAGAGGATAACAAAGGAGATGAGAAAAGTGGAGAACAAAGGAGAGGAGACAAGAGGAGAACAGAGGAGAGGAGAAAAGAGGAGAACAGAGAAGAGGAGAATAGGAAGAGGAGAATAGAGGAGTGAAGAAAAGAGGAGAGGAGAATAGAGAAGAGGAGAAAAGAGGAAAACAGAGGAGAGGAGAATAGAGGGAAAAAAAGAGGAGAACAAAGAAGAGGAGAAAAAGGAGAGGAGAATAGAGAAGATGAGAATAGAGGAGAGGAGAAAAGAGGAGAGAAGAAAAGAGGAGAACAGAGGAGAGGAGAATGGAGGAGAGGAGAAAAGAGAAGAACAGAGAAGAGGAAAAATAGAGGAGAAGAGAAAAGATGAGAACAGATAAGATGAAAATAGAGGTGAGGAGAAGAGATGAGAAAAGAATAGAGGAGAGGAGAAAAGAGTAAAACAGAGGAGATGAGAATAGAGAATAGCAGAATAGAGGAGAGGAGAAAAGAGGAGAACAAAGGAGATGAGAATAGATGAGATGAGAAAAGAGAAGAGAAG